>CATIWR010569793.1:0-24364 GCA_949677035.1 Omphalea diandra | reverse complement strand
TGAGTATGCAAACTCACTCTTTTGTATGAAATCTTATTTCAGGAAGAGTAGACTAAAGACTGCATCCAATATACTTTTCAAAGTCGCTGTCTAGCAGTGTAATAGAGGTTGGACCAGTATGTAGTCAGTTAGTATTTTAGTTTGATTATTCATATATGTTTTGTTGTAAATAATTACTAAGTAGTGAACAAGTGACAAAATGAAAAAAAAAATTTAATCAGGTCTTTTAAATGACAATGGATAGACTTAGAGAGAAAAAAAATGATTAGTAAATGGGATGTCACACTATACAAACCATTTTGTGGTTTATGAAAACCATTGTATGGGTTATACAAACTGCTAATTAGTTTGTACAACCTGCTTTGATTGTTTGGTTTTCTCTTTTCTTCTACATATGTTTCTTTTAATTTATAAGATTTGAAAGCGTCCCCTAGTAAGTATCACACATTGGAATAGGGTTAGGTTTCAATACCCATGACCCCTATTCTTCCTTTTAGTGATACAAGGACTAATGAGAAGGAGTTTTGTTCATGTTTTGATAGTTTTATATTTTATTTTCAATATCTCTTTCTTCCTCCCTTTTGATGGGTTCATATTAATATTATTTGAAGGCATGAATATGATAGGAAACTTACATTTTCAAGGATCCTATGACTTCATGGCCTATGTATGCATAGTTAGTTTTATGTAAATTTGTTTATTCTATAATGGATAAGGTGACTAACTCACTAGCTAGACCATGTTTTCCCATTTTAAACTATGGCAAATAGGAGTGCATGGCTTCATGATTTGTATTACTTTTATTATGTGTCCATATATTATAGATGTTCTTTAGCCTTACAAATCTCTATTTTATTCCCCTTTACATTAGTATCCTAACCTTTCAATGGTTAGAGGTATCTTTAGGTTGCATTAGCTCTTTTGAGGAACTTTGGGTAAGGATGCAATCATTTATAGACCCTTATTTGATCATCTGAATACTTGTCCAAGGTTTTTACCATACTCTAAATGCATTTGCATATCATGTTTACTTTGTGTTCCACTCTTTATGTCCATATGATATGTTTATTTATTAGTTATTATTATTTTTTATGTTTATGTGACATTAAGATTGTGAATGACATGATTTTGGACTTAGCATTATGATTAAGATCCCTTGACTTAGAGAAATGTGGTAAGACAAATATTAGGGTCCATTCGAGTTTATTTTCAATTATTTTCTTACTTTGTTCTTTTTATGATAAGTATGTTAACTTTTATGCTTTTTGTATGTATGTGACTATGTGTGGGCATTATGGTCTTAATCTTGCATGCTTTACATTCGATTGTTATGTATGACTTCACCTATTTTGACATATTACTTACACCCCTCCCCTTGGTAAATGTATGTCATGCTTTGATGATATGCCTGAAGTGATATGCTAAGAACATGTTTAAGGCTAATAACTGGATTAACTAATAATAAGGCTAAAATAGTAAATATGAAGGTCAAATCCTAAATTCGCATAATTTAGGGGTACCTAACTTCTTCCCCGAATTGTACCGAATTCCTAAACCCAATCTTTGATAGGGTGAAGATAAATTAGGCCTTCTAAATGACATAATTAGGCTTAGAATGTGTCCTCACTTAGATTCTTATCCTGGCCACATTTCAATTAGTAATAATATAAATGTATCACTTTGCTTTAGTCCCCTATTGACCATAATGTTGAACAAAATGATCCAACACGTGTGCTATTACTAAGTGTCATTACTAATGTATGACTCGTATCCTATTGATGCATTATTAATAGATCAAAGGTAAGAGTCGTAAGCAAGATTCCAATAATTCGAGGGCAACCCCAAAAATTGATGGCACTCATAGCTTGGTGAAGTTATTTAAGTGAGAGCTTAATTAACTTTGCAAAGTAGTTTAATTCTAAACTTAAAATTGAATTAATTCTAAGTTTGGACTTAAATACCCTTTAATTTTTTATAACTTAAATTGGTAGAGATAATTTTTTTTTTATAAAAGGTCTAGTTAGGAACTAAAGTTTCATAACTTAATCCTTAAAAGATCCTTAGGCAAAGGTAATAACATTGCATACTGTTTAGGACAAATTACCTTTATTTATATCATAACCTATGTCATAGAGATAATAAGTGGCTTAGCTTTGCCATATCGAAGGCCAACCAAACCTCCTCAAATATTGTGTTGATGATTATATCAAAAGAACTAAGTGTGTTGATGATTATATCAAAAGGATGAAGGAAAATATATCAAATAGACCTAAAACAAATGAGAATCTAAGGTTCATTGGTAACTAGAGCCTCTTCCCCTTATCTTCCGCTCAAACTCATACTCAAAGAAGAAAAAATTGCAATACACATATCATTTTAGGTGTATCAATCATCCAGTAAATGATATTCATTCATAAAATATGCTAAAATATGTTAAATGAAAGATCTTATTCTTGTGACCTATCTCATCTCATTCATTTTTATGCTTAAGAATCAAAGAAAATGGCTCAAACTTAAAGAAAATATATAAAAAAAGCTTATTATGAATAGTGTTTATGTGTAGTATATATGGTGTATACAAATTGGTTAGTGATTTGTATAGACTATAGGGAGATTTAGATAGAAAATGAAGTGTTTTTACATACCACTAGGACTAGTGTTGACATAATACAAAATGGAGAAGGAGAGACAAATAAGAAGGGGAAGGGGAAATGAATGCCTGATTTAGTTTAGAGGTTAGCTGTCAACCCTTAAAGGCATTAAAAATGATAGTTTCTTCTCTAAAATGTAAAAGTTTCAATGTCAAAAATAACAAAACTTAGTCCTTTACCTTGAATCCCTAATGCTCTAAGGATGGCTCTTTAGTTTTTATATATGAGAGTGTCTTAGGGTGTGAGTTTTCAATTTGGTAGCACTTCCTTAAGGTGTTCTAGCCTCTTCCTCAACCTCAAGAGGTGAGGTATTTATTAAGGACACGAGGGTGCATCTATGCTATGTAGCATAACTTGCACCCTATTCCTTCTTCTCCCTCTCTCACTCTCTCTCTCTCTCTTTCTCTCACTCTCTGATGATAAGATCATTAGATACTCTAAAATTTAGGACTTTAAAGTTATTTTATAGATTATGGGTTGTCTATACATACCAATGATTGTTTGTACAACTATTTATGCATTCTTTATCACTATTCCGAAAGTTTTTTTTTATTTTTTGGACTTTTAGAGATTGTTTATATAGACTATAAGTTTTATATATAAACCTTTAAATTAGTAATCTTGCACTCCCAAAAAGCTCTTTAGGTTTGAGTGTTTTATTCAAGGTTTATTCAAGCATTTGTCCCTTATTGAACATAGTTTTCTTCACTTTTTTTTAGACGAATTCAATAAATTTCTCATTATTAAGCTTGCATCTCATTAGTTCAAATATAGTGTTCCTACAGTTCATTTTTATAGTGCAAGAGCAACCTCTATTTTGCATACACAAGGAAAACCTTTTATATAATGTCCTTTTCATACTTGAGAGATCAAAATCCACCCTAATGCTTTTATGGGTTAAGCATAACCTATAAACCTTATATGTACATGTTCTTTTAGCTCACTTTAACTTTATCAAGCTCACAAATATATTCTTTAGCCTTCTAACTCTTTTAAGATTCCATAAGTCATTAAATAGGCCAAAGGGTCAAAACAAACTATTATCCTCAAAAGACTTCTCCAAAAATTTGCCAAACTAGTTATCAAGCAGTTAATGGATCATTAAAATTTTCACAAGTTGTTAAATTCTTTTCTTTTTGTTCAATAGGTATTGACCTATTCCACAAGTTGCCATTACACTTCTAATAGGTCATTGGAATTTTTCAATGACCATTGAATGGTCTTCTTTAACTTTTATAAGTTAGCCTTTATCAATTTTCATGGGCATTGGAAAAATTCAATAGACTATTAAATCATACTATTGAACTCTTCCATAAGTTATTAGCCACTTCAAAGAATCCTACTTCTTCCGCTTTGGCTTCTTAGGCCTGGGCTTGTCCCATGGTCTTTTTTATAGGGAGTTGTAATATTTTCATAATCCTTGAAATCCTTTTAGCAACTTCTTCTTATTTTTTTCCTTTTTTTTTTCTTAACCTTCATCTCTATCTAACATTACTTCTTTTCATAATTTTGGACGTCTTATTGGGAACTACATGCCTTAAAAATTTTGCCAAATTAATGTTTTTTTTTTTTTCTTCTTTACTCTTAAGATATACATGGATCTTTTTCTCTTTAAAACAAATTCTAATAAGAACAAAAACACCTAAACAAATAGTCCAAATTTTGCAAGGTTTATTTTTTATGTATAATTTTTCCAAACAACTTTTTTGCGCAATATGATTTTTCATTAATATAATTATTTTTTCTTGCAAGTTATCAAAAGATGTCAGGAAATTGTAACATTCATGCCTATCCATAATGTAATATATATAAAAGATCTTGCCAAATAAGCTATAATGGCTCTATTATACCTATCTAGTTATATCTATCCAGTTATAATACATCTAAACTTTTGATTTTGCATTCATGTTGATACAAAATTGCTCACAAATTGATAACAACTTGACCAACCAAATCAATAAGCAAAAAAAAAAAGTAAATTGAATGGCTTGATGATAACTAATTTTATGCTCAAGAAATGAAACATGGAAGACATTATGGATAAGAGCATCAGTAGGCAATTAAAGCTTATAAGCAATGGTGACACTAGAAAAGGTCTATGGAATTTAGCTAAAATTTTGAGATGAGAACAAAGAGAAAAAGAAGTTTGCTTATAAGGCTAATGTTTCAAGCATACCATATTTCCTACTTTAAACATGCTTTCAAATTAGTGAGTATCATGATATTGCTTAATTACATTTTTCACAATTGTGAATTGCTCATTAGACAAAGAAGCCATATGGTGCCATTATAATAAAAACTCTTCCAAATTTTTAGCCATTATAATAATAACTCTTCCAAATTTTTAGTTATAAGAATACCTTTAGGAAGTAATTAAAAGTAAGGAGGTGGAAAGCCATTCAAAGTTTGAAAAGGAGACATTTTAATGCTGGTGTGGTAGGTGGTATTATACCACCACTTAATAAGGCTTAAGCATGGTGTAGGTTTGCAAAAACACATTTATTGAAATTAGTTTTTCCTATCATTACTTTAATTGCTTTATTTACCCATTTAACTAAGGGTGATAAATGCTGCTATGATACAAAGCAGTACTACCAACCTTGAACAAATTTTTCCAAAATAAGTAATGAATGTCTTATCTCTATCACTAATAATACTAGGCATCCTATATAACTTGAATATATTATCCAATAAAAGCTTAGTAATCTTAAAGGCAATATAAGGATAAGTTAAACTAATGAAGTAGGTATTCTTAGTGAATCCATTGACCATCAACAATATTTTATCCTTACCCTCTAGTCAAGGAAGACCTTTTATGAAGTTTACTGAATGGTGAATCTGAGCCAGAGGTTGCACTGAAAATGGCTAAAATAAGCTAAGGTAGGAAACTTTATCAGCCCTAAATTGTTGCCAAATGTCATAAATAATAATTCATTACTCCACTTGCTTTTAAAGACTAGGCTAATAAAAGAATTGTTATATTTTATACCAAATGGTTGACCAAAGGTGAATCATAATAAGATTGAATGAGATTTTATCGTAATGTGACTAAATCAATAGTGTAGACTTTTAACTTCTACTATAATAAAGCATCAATATATGAATAATGAGAATCTATAGTAGGGTCAATAAATAGAGAAGTAATTAATTTTTGAGTAGTACAACTAGTAACATAACTTAAAAAGTCATATGATAGTTGAAACAATAAAGGTATGAACTTCAAGAATAAAGAAAGACACAAAAGAAACATTAAATAAAAAAGTATGTTATTGAGTTAATATACCATTCATTTTATTTTATACACCATTCTCATACTAAATTTTAACTACCCAACAATTTGGTAAGGTCTTTACGTTGAACATAAGTTTGTAACCTTTGTTATAGTAAGTGTTAGAGACTGTCATGATATGTTTTAATAATTAATGTAGAGTGTTCTGGATAATGCCACCATTTATAGATTACCAAGATAAATACTATGAGTTCTTTTTCATTAATGGAAAACCCTAACTTTGATGACCTAAGATTTTACTCAAGTAAGCAATAGGTTCATCTTCTTTTATAAGTACAATAACCAATCTAATGTCACATGCATCAATCTCTCAAGTAAATAGCTTGGCAAAACGTAGTAAAGCCAACACAAAAGCATTTGCCATAACTTATTGCAAGAGGTAAAAGCCTTTTAAAGAAATCGAAGAGAATTTCAATCAAAACCTTTCTTCTTCAATAGTACATACAATGTATTGCACATGAGACCATAATGTTATAAACACTTACTATATTAGCTATACAAATCGAATAAGCCTTTTAAAGATTACAAAGATTATGGCTTAGGCCAATTAAGCATAGCAAATACTTTATTAAAATCAGCTGCCACCTTTTTATAAGAAATGATGTGACCAAGGAACTCCACTTTTTTTGCACTAAGTTCTCCTAGCATATAACTATTTGATGCCTAAGAACTTCAAAACTTGCATTGTATGATCCAAATGTTGTTCAAAATAGGGAGTTTATACCAAGATGTAATCAACAAAGACAAGCATATATTTCTTAAGATATGGTTGGAATATGGAATCCATTAAGGATTGAAAGGTGGCTAGAGCATTAGTTAGGACAAAAGGCATAATCTTAAACTCACAATGACCATGATGGGTTCTAAAAGTAGTCTTAGGGAATTATTTATCCTAATTACTGATAACAATTTTTAGATCAAGTTTGAAAAAATAAACAAAACAATGTGATTCATCTAATAAACCTTTAAATTATAAGAATAGGAAATCTATCTTTAATAGTAAGATTATTTAATTGCCTATTCAACTAACAAGATAAGGAATGTTAATTGACTATGGCTAGGTTGGATGTTGGGCACTTGAAGCATATTTTCCACTTGTTTTTTTAATCTCAATTTTTGAAAAATGATTATAACTATTGGGTGTAATATTCACAAGCTCAACTTCAGATTTCAAGGTCATATGGTCAATGCTTTAGCAGGGGAGGTAATGAGGTGTGGACGTAAAATATATATTAGTTGATAGGAGTCATGCTATCACATATTTTAGGTTATCAACTATTAGAATTTCTTATTTTATAGAGTTTTTATTTTATAATTAATTAATTTTTTATTTCTTTTTGTTTACATAAAAATCTCTTGAAAAGAAATTGAAATTGTGATTTCTAGCTGTGTTGCATGGGCCAAGCAACAGAGCATGCAGTAATGCAGAATTGACCAGTCAACAGGAGCATATTCACATTTAGCATATCTCACATGGTCCATGCATCGAGCCATGCAAAGGCGTCAGATATAGGTTTTAAAACATAATCTCACGTTGCTTCTAAGAGAGTTGTGAACTATTTTGGATAAACATACCTAGGCAGAAAAAAAGTAGATTCTTATGAGAGAAAAGTGGATCCAATCTCTTCACCAAAGAAGAAGAATATTTTATGAAGATCAGAGGGCATTTTCTCTTAGGAGTTTCATTGATTTGTTTAGCAATACTCTTCTCTTAAAAATTTTTGTATTCAATTCAACAGTTTCTTTTTTCTTTGTGTCTTTTTCCTCTTATAGGATGAACTAATTCTTCAATTTTAGGGATTAGGGTGAAAGGCCAATATTTATTTCATGATTATATGAAGTGAGTTTTGCTTTAATTGTGTTAAGTCTCTTGATTTAATGTGTTTAAGCCTAATTGATCTTATATGTATGAATGACTGCATATGTGCAATTTTTGAGATTTTAGATAATGAGCCATAGTGGAAGTCTAAGGTTAGTCCTGACATATTAAACTAGAAAATTGAGACCACAAGAGTATGTTTGACTTTTAGAGATATTTTAGAATTATGTATAGAACTTTATGCATTGTTATTTATGACCATGAGAGCAAACATAATTTTAGTAATAACAAACTTAATTTTGCTTGAGAGAGACTATTGGGTAAATTAGGGAAATCCATCTTTAAGAACAACCTAACCTCAATTAAAATAATTCTCATGATATATTTATGGAATAATATTGTAGTGTACCCGAATTCCCTATAAATCATTATCATATAGAGTTTATTTCAAATTTGATTTTTATTTAATTATTATTGCAATTTTAGTTTTTGGTTATATCTTTTTGATCATTCGATAACTAGATAACAAGATAATTAAGACTTAGTTAGTACTTGTGTGAGACAATCCTCATCGAAATGATCTATACTTATCATTATATTACTTGAAATGATGTGTACTTATAAAAGTTACATATACATTAATATTGGTTTTAAAGATTTTGAATGGCATTTGGAATAGCTGAAGTGATTGAAGTATACTAAAAAAATTTTAGATAGAGAACAAGTGAGTAATCATATCATAAAACTTCTATTTAAAGCATTTACTCAAGGCTTTACTCGACATCAGTGGAGTCAGTGCCTTGAATTCTTAATAGTTCATAACTTTGCCTTTTTTCATGAAATTGTCCCTTATAAGCTTAAAGTCAAAGATAGAAGGACTATAAATTCTCATCCAATTTACGTTTAAAACCATGTTATAGCCTCCTAAACCCAACAACCTTAGATTGAAAGTAAACGAATGAACTTGCATAACTTAAATAAAGCCCACACGTTTAGAATTGCTTATTAATTTGCCTTTATTCGCCATTATAACAGAGAGGAAAGAAGCTTTAGCAATTTAACAACCCAATGTCTAGGAAACTACAAATGCTACCTATGTCTAATAGAATAATTATACTTTGTTTATCTACCTCACCCATTATCCTAAGTGTGTTAAAAGCATGACTATGATATAAGGCATGTATCAATCGCCATAGTACTCGATAGCTTCCTAGCAAAACTTAATAACATCTTCTTCCTTAAGGGTGTAATTAAGTTGAATCGACTTAAACTCTGTTAGGCTTGAGCTTGAGCTTGACTTTAAAACTCTAAGCTTGAGCTCAATCAAACTTTAATTTTTAAGCTTGAGTTTGAGTTTAGTCGAGTACTCGAATACTTAAGCTTAATTGAATTAGACTATTTTTATATAATTTTTTTTTTGTGAATCTTATAAATTGAAATTTCAATTTGAATAAGCTCAATTATACATGAATCGATTAAACTCGATTGGGTAATACTGTAAATATGTTTAAACGTGATTAGACTCGTGAGCCTCTAGAGTCGACTATTTTGATACTCAATTTTGGCTTGATCGATTACTCAAGCAGCATGATTTGGAGCTTGACTCTATTAATCTCGAGTCACTTACAAGTATTTCTCAAATTAATCATGAGAGTTTTCAAGTTATCTCGATTTATTTACACTTCTACTCTTCTTTCCTAACTTAGTACTATCCATTTCCTCTTCAGTTATGTGCAAGGTTAACGTTTGTTTCAACTTACATTATTGACCAAGAAAGTATCAATCGCCATACTTGAAACAAGCATTTAACCTCCTCACATCTACTAGTGTTGTTATAAATTCTAGTGGGAGCAACAGTGGAAATACATATGCCATTAGTTAAGACATTGCTTTTCCATGATAATTATCATTTTTTAGGAAATTTTAATGAGTAAAATTCCTAGAGTTAGGTTTTTACCGCTGATTTTTGCTCTTTAAAGTGAGCTTCATTTGACTATTCTTGCAAATGATCTTGTTCAAAGGCCTATTGTGGAGACTATGGTCTAAACTTCTTTAGTCCACTTATGAAATAGAGTTGAAGTAGGACTCTACAACTCAGAAGTATCCTTTAACATCAGGGATCATAATTCTTTAAATCATTCTTGATAGGCCATTGTATATTTGCATTGCTTGACCTTGTTAAATTCTTTCACCAAATGTGTCATTCCCACTTCACTAAATTTGTTATAAATGCCATCTACAAATGCTTCTCAAGTGGCCACTAACTGGGTAACTAGCAATCCACGAAACCTTACATGTGTCTTTTCATCCAAAAATATGAAAGTTATTTGAACTTTACTTTCCTAAAAAATGTTGTATATCAAGAAGTATCTCTAAAAGTTTCTAATTTAACTTCTTTGATCGGTGTTATTGAAGAAGGGGAAATTAATCTTAACATTCATTAAATTACTCCAAGAACTCCATACTACTGCGGTGACTTATTAGTATCCCCAAATTCTTAATTTCTAAATGTAGGAAGAATTCCTGCCCATCATTTAGAATTGCTCTGATTTATGGATTCTTTTTCCCATTACCTAAGTGCACAACAACTCAATCATATACTCAAAATTTTTTTATCACAGTCCAAATGCATTTCTCCAAATCTTATAGCATTCTTGAGTTGAATCTCTAATACCAACTTCCAGTTTTCCTTTCATAGTGCTTATACTTAAAGCTCATTGAATCACTGTAGAATAAGATTGATATATTCTCATTAACTTCATAGTGGAGAACTTGAAATATATCGTGGAACGCTTGGATTTTGCCTTCTAGGTGTTGTAATTCGGTTGTGTTTGCGATCACAAATTTGTCGGTTCATAACAGCTCTATTAGTCCCGTTTAGCTACAACACATCCTGAACTTCTTTGCAATCCTAGCAAAAGAATACTTACCACCGAGGGCATAAATCAACGGACATGAGTTGTTCTAACTTAATTAGAGGTCTTGAGTTTGAGTCTTTGGACACGCAGTTGCATTAAAACTTGGTACGTAGAATTTTGCCACCCTTGTAGTCTTACCCGGTTCGAATTCAGATTAATCTTATTTAAAAAAAAAAAAAGTATAGAGATATCAAATGATGTAAACCAAAAAAAGCAAAAAGAATACTTAAAAAATATATATATATATATTTTTATTAAATGCTGCCACTATATTTCAACAACAATATTGACATAATTCAACAATCAATTTGAGGCGTTCATCTCTCATATGGATTAATTTATTTTTGTCAAACTGTATATGTGAATGATGAAAAATAATAGATCCAGTAATCATGATACACAAATTAAGCAATATTATTATTTGAATCAATGAACTTCAAAAGAAAAAAGTTACATTAATAATTAATAAAAGCCACGCGGTTATTTACACTAAATAAGATAATTAAAATTAAATATAAGTGTTTTTTCACTTAAAAAATAAAATGATATTATAATAATTTCTATTAACAATTATAAGTGACTATTCGAGTTATCATTCATGAGTTAGTAAAATATAAACAAAAATTTCCAACAATCAATGTAGAAAGTTTTTGCATATATTTCTATAGTGAAGTTGTTTGTATTCTAACGCTTTAATCCATGGGCCTCTTTGAGCAACTTCTATTGTAGCCTAATTACAATTAAGCCTGATATAATTTTATTCTGCCCAAAAATCCAAATAGTATGCCCACAGACAACTAAAGTGCATTGCCTGTGTATATCATAATTTTTTTTATTTCTGTTACAATCAAACTTAAAAGAATGGGAAGTAGGTAGTTATTGGATCTATTTATTTCAAGGAGTGATATATATATATATAAGGAAAACAGAGAAGTAACACATGTACTAGTGAATTTAAGCATGTCTTGTATGTGAACTCCAAAATAGGCTTCAAAGTGTCAATAATAATAATAATAATAATTAATTATAATTATACTTATAATTAACTCGAAAAACAAGTGATTCCATTTCTGGAAATCAGGAAATTCACAAGAAAACTTGATTAGATTGGTACCTAGAAATAAGGAACATTAACTGATTGGCACCTAAAACTGAGGAGCATTAACTGATTAGCACCTAGCTAAAATTAAGGGACAAAAATAAGAATTGATAATTAGCACCTAAAACCTGGATGATTAAATCTGAAAGAACAACGAAAGGAAATGCATACAAAAAAGCACCCTTAATTTTGACTGAACAAGCTTCTATGTATATATAGTCAATTCAGCTGTTGGGTTCCCAGCAACGGAGAAATTTCATCAGTGATAAAAGGTGTTGATTGGATCTCTTGATCATTTACTACGGTTTCAAGAAACTCTTTGGGAACCAAGCACTTCTCCTGTGCGTACAGCTTTTCTTGAATTGTTAAAGATGCTAGAATTTGGAGTTCATTTGTATGCCAATTTTCCTTCCTTTCCTGCGTTACATGACAAGAATCTGTATCAGTAAACTTATCATATAGCACATATCTACAAAGTATGAAACGTCTTACACTATGCTCTGATCCTAGTAATTGCTCCAGATATCAACATTCACTTCTAAAAATTGAAAAATAAGGAAAAACTGAAGGGAGATGTGAAGTAATTAATTACATTATCAATTGAAGGCATGAGTTGAAGAACTCCAATTTGAGCCTGCAAGAACTTGACATACTTGGAAGCAGCTTGGAGCATTTCAGCAGTGTTCATCTTATTCCCTCCGGGAATCAGCTTTCCAAGCTCCTGAGTCTTGTCAGTTATCTTCCTTCTCCTCTCTCGTGCAGCGATGCTCTGCGCTGACAAGCTCCCTCCTCCGCTTGGTTTCTTCAAACTGTAGCTCTCAACATTGCTCGTCCCTCCATTAAAACCTGCCGCTACTACTGCTGCTGAAACATCAAACTTTGGCAGTAATACTGGAGCTGGTACTTCTGGCAGGAGTTCTGGAAATAGTATAGGACCAGAATTCTCAACGTACCCATCGAAGAAACTAGGAGCAAACCCTGATGATGAGCAGAAGTTATTGTCTGCATAGGTCTTTTGGCGTTTTGGGCAGTGGTAGGACTCGTCGACTTGTTGAAGATCCGGAAAGATTTCAGGAGAGAGAGAGATTAAGTTATCTGAAGGAGAAGAAGAGAAGTATGGAAGGAGATTGTTATAGCTATCTGAGTAAAAGAACTCATCAGTATCACCAAACTCAAATAAAGGGTTGTTGAGGAAGGAATCTGAAAAGGGTAAGTGGTTGTCATAGTAGCCAAGTAGCTGATCATGATAAGTTGCAACCTCATGATCTTGGGGATCGACAGTCAACTCCGGCTGCCGATGATGGTTATAGAAAGCACCAACATTTGAATAACTCAATGCTGCCATTTGGAAATGGATAAAATCTGGAATACTAAAAAAAGAAAACCCCATTAGAATTTGAACATCACAATAAGCTATATATAGCTTGCAGTAGAAGTTCGAAAGGGATTAGCCAAAAGAGACAAAACTGAATGATGCCGATGAGAGATAATACAATCATAAGACAGGAAGACATAAGAGAGATACCTGTTGAGAGAAGGAAGATACTGTCTGCTAATGTTGTTTGTTGTTGAATGGCAGTAGACTTAAGGTCAGTAATTAACAAACCTTATCAAACTAACAAAAGAAAATTGCAGTTAAAGACTGCTAAAATGGTAATATAACAAAAAGTGAGAAGTGGGGAAGTGGGAAGTTAAGCTTTTTGCGGAGAGAGAGAGAGAGATAGAGAGAGAAGAGAGTAACCAACTATCCTAATAAATGGGCCAGTAATTCTTTAGGGTTTCCTAATTATTCTAAAAAAACCGTTGCTCATTCCTTAAACCTTAATTTTCGGTTACTGGCTTCAAGCCTACCTTCATTTGGCGGCTACAACTGTACGTAACCTGCGCGCCGTTACTTATCTACTTTACATCATTGCTTCTTCTTTTTTTTTTTTTTTTTTTTGGGTTAATTTCTTTTGTTTTTGACATAGAGCAGGAAATAATAATAATCATAAAGTTTCAACAATGGAGCGATGGAATTTGCAGATAAGCAAAAACACATGAAAAATGAAATGGACGCAAAAATTGAAGTAGGTTTGAAAATTCAAATAATCGATCCGACTGTTTCAATTTTTTATATTAAAAAAATCATTTATTAACCAAGCTGACTTAATATATATAATTTATACATAATATTATTCTCATATATTTTTATAATGTACGAAATTGTATATCAATATATAATACTTTGGGAAAATAATATTTTCTGATAAAATATATTTGTATATATGTTTTCGTAACAAAAGTACATTATATTTTTAATTAACTGATAATTAATTAATTAATTGATCAATTTTTTAATAATTCAATTGGTGATTTTTTTATACTCTTAATTCAATTTTCAGTTTTTGAAAATCAACTAATCAAATTTATAATAATGCTCAGGATGTGATACGGAACAATAATACAAATCAATAATACAAATTATCTATGCAATATAATAAAAAGGGCTTATTGTTTGTATTTTAAGTTTTATCTTGACCAAAATAGCCTAAAACTTACACATAACTGCATAGATAGCAGTTTACCACGTCCTAAGCAAAGATTTACTTATACAAGGTGAAAGAAATTTATTTATTTGCCTAACTAATAGGTGAATAATAAATTAAATAATTGCATGTAATTGTTAATAAAAATTATTATAACACTCTTCTTTTAAGTGTAAAGATCAATGTTTTCAGAATCAGACTGAGTCTATCAATAGAACTGATAAAATTGAAAATCGATCTGTGATTTCATTTGATTCAATGTTAAAAACCAATGCTTCAAAAAATCGGTCAAAACTAGAAAAATCAATCAAAACTTGAAATCAACTTTAATATAAAATTGTGTCATTTTGTGAAAAATTTAATTATACTATTTTACTCAAAATCTGAATTTTAAAAAATAGATTCCATTACCTTATTATATTATATATATTTTTAATGTTTTTACATACCTTTTAAGTATTATTTATATACCATTTCAAAAAAAAAAAGTTACTCTATTGAATCAAATTAGTCAAACTGATTGAATCAACTGAATAAAAAATGCAAATGGCCCTTGCTTTATTGGTAAGGGTGATGCATAGGGACCCTAATGTTCCTGGTTTGATTCCCTCGAATTGCAAATTGTGAATCTAATGGGTTTATATCATAATATACTTGGTATGGATTGGAACTACTAATGTATTGACAACTAACAATCGTGACTCATATGAGAACAATCTAACCACACGACACAATAAAAAAAAACTGAACAAAAAATCAGTCAATTGATCAATTTGGTCTCTGGTCTAATTTTAAAAACATTGATAAAAGCACACACATATATATAGAAAAAGAGACACTTTATAATCTTTTTAAATTCAATTTTAATTAATTTAGCAATTAAATATATACATTCACTATAAACAAGTTTCTCCATGCATCATCAATTATTTTATGAACATTATATTATTCCCACTCAATTTATAATAATAATAATAATAATAATAATAATTATTATTATTATTATTATTATTATTATTATTATAAATAATTAAATTGATTTTGTTAAAAAAGAAAAATCAAATACTACATCACTTGCTACTTTCTATTATTTTATATAAAAATAACTAAGATTTGTTGCATCACAAAGAAAAATATCGATTGATTAGTATCTTCCATCCCTCTTTTTCTTTTTTCGCTAACCATTTGTACTAATTATTATTTTTAACTATACTAATCAATTTTCTTTTTCAATTTGCAATTTTTTTCCTTAAAAAAAAAGAAATAAATAAAGAACATTACTAATCATAGTTTTTACAATTGTTTTTGTAATTTATTATAATACTTGTGATGTATTATTATGATATGCTTTTTCTAAATGGTAATGATAATAAAAAAAATACAAATAATTTACATAGTACAATATAGCATAATTGTTATTTTAATTTATCAAAAGTATAAAGAACTTTATTAGTCAATATTTCACAATTCATATATTCATGTATATATAATAAAAATGGACGGCTTTGACACTGTTTATTCAATTTATCGGTGGCAATTTCATTATTATCATGGGTACGATGTGTGTTTGTTTCTACTACAGTTGAAATTATGGGGTGATTTTTTTTTTCTCCATATCCATGGTCAGTTTCGATCCCCTCACCCCACACCCCCATTGTGGCAGTGTAGCAGTGCATTTTGTGAACTTTTGTCTTCTTTCTTTGTCCTTCCCAAACAAGATCATTTATGTTCACTTAAAGGGGCAATTTAGTCTTTTTGACTAAATAGATGTTGCCTTAATTGATGTTTTTGGCTAAACAGTTGTCCTTTATCTTTTGCCTTTTCTCCTTTCTTTTTCATCTTCACTCTCATGTTGAATTTTAGATTGAGCTTTTATTGTTGATTTTGAAGGAGTGTTTGACTATTTTTTAATATATTTAGATTTGATGTTGGTGGATTTCGATCAAAGGATGAATATAAACTATTGAGGGACATTCACATTAACATCTAGCCATGACATCCTAGTTACGTTCCCATGACAGGTGACATATAGAGTATAGGGCTCTTTTCCATGGTGAATAGATAGGATTCATAGTTAAATATTACCCACATATACACACCAAGGTTCAGTTTAATGTAATGATAAAGGACAATAGGTCATCACTAGTTCTTCCCATTAGATTCTTTCCTTCGGTTTAACTTTAAACCTTTCGTATCCCTTTTAGTGCATCAATGAGAGCAGTAGGGATGAACCACTTGACCTTTACTTTATGGTGGAGGAGGCTTTTAGGCTTTCCTTAAATAGCTTTTCATTTACCTCTTTCTCAAATAGAAAAAAGAATAATAATGAAATACCTTTTACCACTTTCCCTAAGCACACATCTAATTACAACACACTTGGCCTTTACTTCTTTCCCTAAGCACACATATAATCGCAATGCACTTAAACAAACCTAGTCATTAACTAAAAGTGGTAAAGGGTCATTACTCATGGAAAATGGGTACCATGCACCTTATCGTTCACATATAACATTCCAAAGAGGGGAGCGGGATCATATGACATGGCTTGCAAGGTTTTGCATACATTATCATTCATCCATCCAAACACAAGTATCAAAAAAGGAGAGGGGGTCATGCATTTTATGGTATAGAGAGATAGGCGCTCACTCATGATCACATGGAGCAATCATTGATACCAACTTATGGTCTAACTTAAATGAAGTACCTACACCAAAAGGAAAAGAACAAGTTGGCATTCAAATGGCAAAAGGATACAAAAACAAAATGAATGAATAAAACATATAAAGAATGATATATTACCATGTCTCCCATGTTAAGGTGCCTAGGTCTGTATCTAGGTTTATAATATACACACTCTCACCTCACAAATCTACATAAAAACTAGAATTGAAATGCATGAATCATGAATAATCAAAGGGATGAATATGTAATGCAAAGCATATTAGGAGGATATTGAATGGCCTAAGGCAAAGATTTACCCAAACGAGATCCTAGGGTTGGTGAACTCTCCCTCATATTGCTCACAAAGAGCTAAAACACTCATAGTAGAACTAACCATTATAGAAGGTAAAATGCCAAATCAAGGAAAGGAATTGAAGGACTGAAGCACTATTCAATTGGTTAACACATAAACTCCCAACACAAGGTGAGATCCCAAGGTCAATAAAATCTCAAGTAACTCTCATGATCATGCCTTTACGATGATTAAAACAAAATCAAAACATCTCTTTAGAATCAAATGAAAGATCCTAAAAGCTTTTTTTAATTGATAAGCAACAAAATCATGTGAAACATAACCAAGACTCCATTTTTGAGTGAATAAGAGTCCTAGGTCATTAAACCTTATCATATTTTGCCACTAAATTAATAGAATATCATTAAAAAAAAGACTTTAGAGAAAAAAATGTGAATGAGGAGAAGAAAATAAAATTTGCAAAAGCTATCTTCCAAGCAAATTAGGTTGTACAACTCAAACTAAGGCTGTCTAACCTACCATGAAGGTTGTACAACCCATGTTTTTTAGATTTTAGAAAATAAAAAGGGAAAAGAAGAGGAAGAATAAGAGGGAGTTGAGGGAGTCCTTGACACTTTATGGTGATATCTTAGCACTCAGAGGCATATAATGGGTCTAATATCCTCTAAAATGCTTAGAGAAAGCATAAAAATGAAGAGATTAGGCCTAGTTCTACCTTAGGAGTGATTAAAACAGGTTAGGGTTTAATGTTTTTATGTCAAGTATGCTTTAAAAAGCAGTTTTAGCAGAGCAACCGTAGGGTTTCTAAGCCTCTTATTCTCTTTAAATGAGAGAGATATTTGTAGGTGTTGGGTGCATGTACAGTGCCACAAATGGTTTTGGTTGCATTATAGACATGTGTAATCATAAAAAGGGAGATGGATATTATAAAATTAGGGTTTTCATATGGTCTATAGAGCTAATAATGGGTTATACATCCATTTGTTAGGGCTATATAGCCTTCAAGTTTAAAGAGGAACCAATTCCAAAAGGTTTTTAAGGCTATGGTTTTAGGATGGGTTGTACAACCTTGCACATGGCTGTACAACCCTAGTTTATAGGATGTATAGCCCTAATTGATAGGTTGTATGACTTGTTAACCCTAACAGGTATATTTAGGTTTAATCTTGGGCTTTTAGTTTTGAACTTGTCCAAAGTTTACTAAGGCTTATTATCTCTTCCTTTTGGCAATTCCTTGTGCATTCTAGGGAATTAATTTAGTGATTTTCATCTTTGTGCTCTACATCTAAAGGTTTAAAACTTGAATCTTACAGTTTTTCCTTGGTTTGTGGGGCTTAGAAACAACATTTGAAAAATGATTAATTGAACAAGTCTCAACAAAGAAAATTAAAGAATGTAAACATTAGTAATGATGATATAAGTCTTTAACAACTCCTTTAACAGGTACTAAAGTAGTTATGACAGCTTTCTAGCAGGTACCAGGTGTTTTGACAATCTTTAGCAACGCTCTAGCAAGTACTAAAGTGGTTTTAGTGGCTCTTTAGTAGGTACCATGTGTTTTAGTATTGGATAATTGGCCTTTTACAGTCATTGATGTTCTAACACTTCTCTATGAGTGCTTCAGTCATTCTGACTAATGATTTTGGCTTAAAGATGCTCCCTGTGTGGCTCTTATGTCATTCAAGCCCTTCTGGCTTTTGTAAAACTGAATCCATATCCTTGTAGCCCTTCTAGCCATCCTAAAGGTTCATTTATTATCTTAGGGTAATGGGTCTATGCCCTGACGCTATAAAAAGTGCTTCCTTGGATTTTGCCCTTTGTTAGGAGAATGTAATTCTTCTTGGAAATATTGTTGAAGCTTCAAATGAGGTAAGTTTGTTGTCGCAGGGGTATTTTAGTGGTCTAACTTGAATTAGGAAGGTTGGGGTGTTCCTTAGGTGATTTTAAAAATAATGAGGGCATTTTGGTAAATTGATTGCTCTGAGGCTCTTTATAGAGTTATGGTAATTTTAACAAATTGGGTGTTCTAGGACTCTTTTAGGCAGTTAATGGTGTTCTAGTAATTTAGGCATAATTAGGCTTGAAGGAAGGCCAAGGGTATTTTGATAATTTAGGCTTAATTGGGCTTGAAGGAAGGCTAGAGGTATTTTGATAATGTAGGCTTAATTGGGATTGAAGGAAGGTTAGAGGTATTTTGGTAATTTAGGCTTAATTAGGCTTGAGGGAAGGTTCTAGGTATTTTGGTAATTTAGGATTAATTGTGCTTGAGGGAAGGCTAGGGGTATTTTGATAATTTAGGCTTAAATGGGCTTGAAGGAATGCCAGAGATATTTTTGTTATTTAGGCCTAATTGGGCTTGAGAGAAGGCTATAGGTATTTTGGTAACGTGGGCTTAATTGGGTTTGAGGGAAAACTAGGGGTATTTTGATAATTTGGACTTAATTAGGCTTGATGAAAGGCTAGAGGTCTAATGGGATATAAGGGTATTGGGGCTTAAGGGGTTAGAAAGGAAGTTGGGCCTGTAAGGCCCAACTCAAGCTAGTCTAACCTAAAAAGGTTGTACAACCTAGGTATGGTTGTATAAACTTAAGTTTTGTATAGAACAATCAGGGTTGTACAGCCCTAATCCACTATATATACCCATTCTACCCTATTCAATCCATATTAATCACAACACAGATAGTGGAAAAAATTTTCCTTTCTTTTTTCCAAGCTCACGATCCAAACAAGTCGCACATAGACCCTAGTACATGTTCCTCGGCATTGAGACATCCCCCAAAAGTGGGAGATTTGGTAACATTTTTTATTAGTTGTCTTGTGTTTTCAATAAGTTGTTTAATAGTTGACATGTTGAATTATATGCATAACTGACTAGTTTAGATCGATCCTAACCGGATGATTATGAATTTTTTCTATTATCTATTATATTAAAAGATATTGCAAGATTTTATTATTAAGCAACTTGTCTTATTTGCACTCTTCCTTTTCTTTTTCAAAGCTTTGGACTTGGTTTTTTAAGCTCCCCTTGCTTTTTAGGTGATTTCCAAGGGAGTTTTATGATGATGAAAGGTTTGACATCTTGGAGGAGTTTCCTAATGAGGACCTTGTGACACTGGATTCCCTTGAGCAGCTGCGATCCCAGTAGAGATTTGCATGGATGAGCCCATTCAAAAGTGTGATTGTGAATATGGTCTCACTCGGCTTTCCTCTAGATGGTGACACACCGATGGTCTACAACCTATATCATCACCTTACAATAGCCGCCTTGGGAACAATAGGCATTCTTCCCTATTTATCTTACTTTCTTTATTTTATGTTTGCCTTATCACTGTAGATTTTAGGAGTCACCCTAAAATTTATTTTTTGCTTGTGAACATTATGTTAGCTTATAAAATATTTAAAAATAATTTCTAGAACACTCATCCTTTATTTTCAGTGAAATTTTATTCCTTGCTTGCCAATTTGGCTGGTTGTCTTGATTTGTGCACACTCAGGCTTTATTCTTTGACCTAGATAGAGAAAAAACTAAAATTAATTTATGGAGTAATTCATGAGCAAATAGGATACATACTTGAGTGACTAATCCACTTTTATTGTGAATTTGCCAGTTTGTAATGCTTTGTTAATGGGCATTAAAGTTTTTTTTAGGAAACTATCTTCAAAATTTCCTCAAAACTTGCAATTATTCCCTAATGACTAGGACTCGTTGTTCATTTGCCTTTGAATTTGGACTTGTCTGATTCTTTCATTTTTTTGATCTCAATAATTATGCAAAGAACATGTACATATGTATTTTTCATTATTTATTCCCTTTTTTCATTTTTTTTTCTTGTAAGGGATTGTTGCCTTCTAGAAGAGAGGTGGGGCTATGGGTTCTGTTGAAGAGTAGCGTCAGACACTCCATGCTAGGGTCCTAACCCTTTTAGAGGGGACATGGATTTGGACCTTCTTACATATGCTACCAAATGAGATGTTGAAGGTTGATCTGGCGATGATGCACGCTCTGTTGGAGCGGTAGATGGATACAATCCACACCTTCCATCTGACCTAGATTAGTGAGATGATGATCATACCCGAGAACTTTACCTTCTTAACTGAGCTGTGATTAATAGGCATTTCCTTACCCATGGATTTTGATGTTTAGGAGCTAGTGTTTTAAAAGGACTACTTATTGAGGGTCCTTTGCTGCATTTCTTTACTCAAGGGGAGCAGGATAAGGGTAAAGTCCACCATACAGGCTGATGCACTCCAGATCATCAATAACTGCTCTAAAAAGGTGGTTGACCAACACAAATGTTGTTTCCCATTATACGTTCTATCGGGGTTTTTACTCTCGAGTGCCTTTGACATGGCCAAGCTCTACTAAGTACAAATGCTAAAGGTTTTGGGTTTGTTGCATTGGTTTGACTAGAAGTATGCGACACTAGCACATCTATACAAATTCCTCGATTAATGCTTTTAGGGCATAGGGTATATGTGTGACACATGGAGAGTCGTCATTATAAGTATCCTTCCCTTTCTTTTTGTGCTTGATTTTTGTTCAATTGCTTTAAGGCTTATGTTGCTTTTGTTGATAAGCTTGGGGTATCAAGCTAGGCCTACTAAAGGGGTTGGACACCAAGGACGATATGGAGGGTGGCTACCCCTATTTTTCATAATAGAGTATCGTGTTTTATGTAGAGTCCTCCGTCATTGCTAGGCGCATTTGCCTAAACACTATCACTCAGGTACTTTTCCCTTCATAGCTAAAATTGTATGAGTCATAATTATTTATCTTTTATTACCTAGTTTTACACATTTTCCATTTTATCATAGTTGCACCTGGACTAGAGAGGCCCTACGGAGATGTGGCCTTTAGAGGTGGTAGAGGTTGAGGTTATCTCTTGTGGTTGTAGTTTAATGGTGGGGCCCTACATTCGAAAGTGGTACTTAGAGGAATGCATCTTTTATTGGCATTAGAGCATAAATGAATGACTTATCCCATAGTGCTTAGCCATAAGCCTATAATATGGAAGGGATCTTAAGGATGTAAAGCTCAGTACAATACTTTGCTTTTTGCCTAGGAAGCAACTATTTTTTATTAATACTCCTTATATGTCCCAGTTGGTCGAAGCACTTGTGAAGAGTCTTCCCTTATTAAAGATGACTATTCAGGCATTCCCTCAATACGTGCCATATAAAAGAGTCATCTAGCAACATGAGGGTCGAGGCACTACTACATAAGCTACATGATGATATGCTACCCTACCTCTGCATCTAGTGTTGCTACTATCTGATGCCATAAACGGGCCCTTAGATTGGCTTCAGGAGGCGTGGAGCCCTAAGTGGTAAGTGGCTTGGCTTTCATGCTAGACAATCTGGTAGAGTCTTTCATGACTTCATTAACTAGGTCTATGATGTCACTACGGATCACCTAGTGTGCCTACACATTTGACCTAATTGAGACTACTTATGTAAATATTTTCTTCATCTCTTTGTACCCATACTATGATGTGAGCTTTATTTATGAGGATGCCTTTCTTTTCCTTTATGTAAGTCCCTTGTATGTAGGCTAATAATCATTGCCTTGAAGAAGGCTATGGCATAACAGACTTGCGCCATACAGGTTAGTATGGAAGAACAAAAACAATGCATGTATGTTTATTCATTATTCGTGTTTTATGTCATATACATCCTAACCCTCGTGTTTCTTATAGAAGATGATCCAGTGCTTAAATCATGAGGTCAAAAAATAAGGATCAGCATCTGGCAGAGCTAGAGAGAGATTGGGACCTTAGCCTAGGCAATCATAGAGTATAGGTATAAGGCAATAGATGACAAGACAAAGCATTCCAATGTGACTCTTTTTATAAGTGAAGGCAACTGAGCTGCGGAGACCCTCCCCCTTTTTGTTGCCTCATTAGCTATTAGAGTGTTTTTTCTTCTTTTCATTCTAATAAAGTATATTTGCACAGTTATATAGTTTATCAGGCAATTTGAAAACCTAATTATATATGCTTGTTTAAAGCTTTTAGGGTAACTTGAGGTGACATTGTCTATATTATTTGGTCAAACTTTGACATTTCATTTTTTAAATTTAAATGTACAAATTTGGCCCCTGAATGTATGTTTCTAAATTATCGTTATCATCCTTTTCATATATGTGCTTTCCAAAGTAGGTACAAGTACTAATTTAAGTTAAAAAAATATAAATGAGAGGTTATCTGATTCTTCCCAAGAGTCGAGGGTGGTACAACCCATTATAAGGTTTGTACAGTCTAGGTTAAAGGTCGTACAGGCCAGGTCATAAGCTGTATAGCCCTGGTTAAAGGCTACACAATGTTATAGGCTTCTTCTTTTTTTTATATATACCTATTCAAAATTTGTTCTTCACACCCACTATTTTTAACTCATAAACCATGTAAAGGGCATTTCTAAGGTCTCTTTAGCCCATATTTGGTCCAATCTACCGTAGGTAGGCCTTTTTGCTCTTCGCTACCTCTCCTTTGTTCGTCTTGACACTCATTTTTTACAAGCAGCTTATGACTTATGAGATCCTACTACCCATACCTTTCACCTCGAAGATGTAGAGATATGCCCCTTATTAGAGGAATTTAGTGCCATTCTTGACTGTCATGTCACAGTTGTAGACTAGATTGCATTGCCTCAACTAGACTACCTACATGTTCAGAAGATGGTAGAGTTATTTGACATATAGTATGAAGATGTACCTAAGTATACATTATGGAGGAGAAGATCCTCATGGCATTTTTCATTACTCTTCTTCCTTCTAGAGACCATGCTCAAATGACTCAGGCTTGTATCGTAACGGCCATTCTGATAGGCAAGCATTTGTTATGGAGGGATGATGGAGAGATCGATTTATAGATCTTGCAACTCTTAGAGGGAGCTAAGTCATAGAGGACCCCCATGCCAATGATTTTAAGTGAGAATATTATGGGGCTTTTGTAACATCCCTATCCACATTTATTGGCATTACCACATGAACATATTCATTGCATAAATGATATGAAATCCCATATAAACATATGTATTGGATAAATGATCATTTAGTCATACGATTGGTAGAAGCATGATAATGACATT
>CATIWR010569732.1:0-14689 GCA_949677035.1 Omphalea diandra | reverse complement strand
ATTAAGAGAGAATTGGGAATGCTTGATGGAAGCTCCCTCTAGTGAAAATTTTTTGTTTGATCTTATGTTTAATTATGATGTGTGTGATATGTTTGATTGATGATGGTTTTATTATTAATTTCTAGTGGATCACAAGTTTTTCAAAATCTTTCATTCTTATCCTTGCTGACTCACAATTCGCGGTCGCTGTTCCTTTTTCACGGTCGTGAATTACAAGTTTATTTTTCACGGCTATCAAAAGTGAATTCGCGGTCATGAAATCTCTTTCCACCATGAATTTCAATCATTAATTTCAAAATTCTGACCATTACAGTGCGTATTCTAAGGAAATTTTGTCTGTTGCTCACATTTTCTAGAATTTGCGATCGCGAATGCAAATTAGAGTAACTGCCTCACATTTATGTGATTTGATGGCCAACCTTTTCCAACCATTCATAATTTTTTTTTTTACTGCTTTTAGTCATTGATACACCTTTTCAAGGGCTATATATACCCCCCCTTCAATAGTGTTTTTCTCACAACACTCAACCATACTCATTCTCTCTAAAAAATTCTCTCAATTCCTCCTAAGCAATCCTCATTTTTTGCTATGGCCCCCAAAAGGATCTCCAAAGCCGATAAGGACAAAGCAGTGGCTCAACCATTTGCCTCCCCTGCCCTTGATCTCATGAAGTGAATCACCAAAAAAGAAAAGGAGAGATACAAGGCAAACTCTTCAAAGGTGATTCTCCCTAATAAAATTCCATCAACCTTTATGCTCAAAACCTTAGGGATCAATAACGAGATTTGTGTGTTCCTCTCCATTCTAGGGTGGAATGAGTTTATATTTCATGATGAACCTGACTATGAGTAGATTGTGCAAGAATTTATGTGCACTGTGCAATTAAGCCGCAAAGCTGACTCAAGGGCAAGACAATACAGGTTAGTATTTTGAGGCTTTGACGACCCTTATTTTATAACCTTCAACAAACTTTCTTCTCTTTTCAATTTATAAGTCGGAGAACACATACCCTTCATCATATCCACACTTGATGTAATCTACTCCAAATTTTGGTTGGAGATTTCTATTGAAACTAGACATGACCCCCGTTCTTCTCTTTCCAAACACATCAAATCCTTGCCATTATGGATCCTTTATCGCATCATCACTTTTTCAATAAATGCAAGGGGTGATGGCAATGAAAAGGTCTCACAAAAGGACTTGGCATTTCTATTCTGCCTTATAAAAAATAAGCCCATTCAAACTGGTAGATACCTTGTGGATCAATTGATTCACATGAGTACAAAATCAAAGAGCCAGTTTTACTCCCTTCTCTTGTCACAACCATCTACCATTTCGTTAGAGCCTTTAATGAGGAAAATGAGCAATTTCTCACTAAGAAATTTTTATCCTCCTAAAATTTCCTTGATCTCACATATTTGATCAATGCCAAGGCCATACATCGGGACACCTATATGTACACTTTAGGTGCAAAAGGAGCGAAGAAAATGGAATCTTCACAAGCATCGAAAAGGAAGAGATTGGCAATTGACGAAGCTGCTCCATCCATTCCTCCTAAGCCAAAGTCTAAGGGTAAACTCTCTCTCTCTCTCTCCACCATCAATAACAAGTTAGATAAACTCATGAGGATGATGAAAAAAAGGCTTCTCTTCCTTTCACAGCTTCATAGTGACATGGTAGACCTTCAAGAGAAATTGGGAGTCCCCCCATGCCATCTTCCAAATTTCACAGAATTCGAGGACACTCGTGAAGAAGAAGGCAATGATGATGTAGAGGATGGAGAAGAGGCTCAAGGTGAAGATCAAGGTGAAGGAGACGACAAAGATCTTTCTGGCAATGATTCTCTAACTTTTTAGATTAGGGATACTTTTTACTTTTCTATTTTCTATTTATGTTTAAAAAGTTTGTGATCCCTAGTTATGAATAAATAAACTTTGTCTTTCTTATATATTATCCTCTTATGGGATTGCTCTTTTTTATTGTTTTTTCTATTCCTTTTCAATACTTATGCATGATTTCTTATTCTTCTTTCCTTATACACCCTTTTTTTATCTTGCCAAAGAGGGAGAGATGGATGGTATAATCCAATGTTAAGGAAAAGGAAATTATAAGGAAATTACAAATTGCACAATTATAGCATAAGTTGAGGGGGAGCATCAATAAGCAATATACTTATTTTTTATTAAATGAATGACATGCTTAGCAAATTTTTGTCTTAAGTACTCATTGAATCATATTACAATCCAACTTCACTTTTCTGCATCGTTTTCACCTTGGATCAATCTAAGTTGTCAAAATCAAAAAGGGGAAGATTATTAGACTAGGGTAGTTAGCCCAAGTCTTGGATCTCTTTTGATCTTGACAAAGGAGATTGATCATGTCTAATGTTTCAAAATTAGTGTTGTTTTGCAGCCCTTTTGTTTTTATTTAAGTTGAAAGTTGGATGTAGCACAAAATCTTCAAAGTATGAAAAGTGTCTTTTAAATCGCGACTGCTACCTTGGATTCATGACCACGATCCATTAGAAGACTTGCAAGAAGTCAGGCAGGTGAAATCACAGAGTCTTTTCTCGACCGCGATTCATCCAAATGATGGTGTTCAAAATTGGCAGATGAATTCGTGATGTGTGTCACGCCCAAGTCACGACTGCGAATTTTGAAGTAACTCAAGAGGGAAGCAAGTCCACAATCACAGTGTGACAAGTGTCCCAGCTATCCGTTGGAAGTCAATTTTCGTGGAGGCATCTTATTGGTAGCGACCGCGAATCATGAGGAAGAAGATGACTATGTTCGGCAGACGAATTCGCGTCCTTATATCGCGGCCTGTATAAGAATGATCGCGACCGCGACTTATGAAAGCAGATGAAAGGCAACAACTATATTTTCTTGGTAAACCAATCAAAAGTTGCCACATGGACTAGACGTTAGACACAAATGGAGTTTTCCTTAAAGAATTCGAAATTCGTGACTGCGAATGAGTAGTAGTGACTGCGATTGAAGCCTGTCAAGCATTTAATGCAAAATCTATCTAGCACACCTTAATGATTTTGTGCCAATTTTATTGCAATGTCTCTTTGGTTGGTAGAGGCTATAAATACCTCACCAAACAAATGTAAATGCAAGAGAATTATTAACTTCATAACCAAATTCTTGCAATTTTGCTACTCAATCTTTTATCTTCTTTAATTGATTGTTTGGTATGAACATAAACACCAAGTGTAAAGATTGAAGTGTTAGCCTGCTAAAACACTCTAGAAAGGTTATTGTATGAGCTTGAAAAATACAAGTGTAAAGGTTGTTATGTGAGCCTCTAAAACACAAGTGTAACGGTTATTGTGTGAGCCTTAGAAAACACAAGCGTAAAAGTTTGGTGTGAGCTTGAAAAACACCATTGATAGTTAATGGAATACCCAATTATTGAGAATTGGGGAGTGGACGTAGGATCAATTATACCCGAACCACTATAAATCGTGTGTCTTTATTTCTCTTCTACTGTTCTATTTTTAATTTTCACCACACCAATTCAACCCCCCTTCTTGGTGCTAAGGGCCAACAACACTTTTTATAAATTAAAAAGTAAAAGAACTCTTTTAAAAGAAAAAAAAACAAACACATGACTAGTTAAAATAAAGAAAATTAAAAATTTAAAAAGAATTATATTCTCTTTTTGGTGTGTAATTGAAAAAAAAAATTATAAGAATAAGAATCAATTCTTAGAAGAATGAGACTCACCCATTTTTAAGGGTGTATCTAAATTATCCATAAAGTTATAAAATGACTCACTAAACTTGTAAAAAAAAATGTCGAAAGAAAGTGAAATTATTTTATTGACCCATCAATGTTTTGTGTTTGACCATATTTAAGGTTTTACTTTGATAAATTTATTCTTTATAGTTTTAATTTATATATTTAAACCATTAAATTTGCAAAAAAAAAAAAAAAGTAAAAGAAATAGGTCTGAGCACGGTTTGGTTTGGTCCTTCAAAAATTGAAGGACTAGAACCAGATCGAATAAGAGGAAGGACCAGGATCAGACTAAACTGAAAATCGGTTTAATTTCGATCCAGTACAAGGAGCTATTTGGTTATTTTTTTTGTTCGATTCCGACTTGGCCCTAAATTTATTTTTTAAAAATTTCATTATTATAGCTATTTTATTCCATTTTATTCATATAAACTATCTTTTAATTATTATGAAATATATTATAAAAAAAATTACTTATTTTGAATGCATAAAATCAATAAAAATATAACTTTATAATGATAAAATTAATTATACGAAGTAATATTTAAGTAACATACATGTATTCAATTAATATATAATCCTAAAATTATATATATATATAAAATTAGTTTTTCGGTTCGATACGGTCTTTAGTATAATTCTTAGAGGAGGACCAAAACCGAGACTAATTTTAAATTAATATCGATTTGGTTTCAGTCCGATCTCGATCCTCCATCTATATTTTTAGTCCAATATTTATTTTGTTTCGATTTTCAATTTGATTTAGGAAATCCTAAGGACCATGCTTAGCCCTACCCAAAAATATAGTAGCGTTATTTATTGTCCACATTAAATATTTATGCTTAATCCCAGTACACTTTTTATTTTAATATTACTATTTAAAAGTAGCATTCCTATCATCTAAAAAATCATTTTTAGTAATGCTAATATGGAAACATCAAATGTGAAAAATCAATAAAGGAAATTGTAAAATCATAAGCATAATAAAATATATTTTCTTATGTGAATATATTTTATGAATAATCATACTTTTTCTATGAGTAGATTTTTTTTATTGACTACAATAACTTATGTTGAAAGTTATTTTTTGATCCATTGATTATACAAAGTTTAACAATATGGATGATAAAATTGGAATTGGAATTCAAAATTTTAATTACAATTCTAATTCTATTAGAATTGGAATTCAGTTAGAATTTTAATTCTAGTATCTGGATTATGAAACAACAAAATTGAAAAACTGAAATTAAAATTCTAATTCTAATTCTAATATTTGGATGGTAAAATTATAGAATTAGAATTAAAATATTAATTAAATTATAATTGTAATTATAATTATGATTTAATTATAATGATAACTAAAATTAAAATATTAATATTTAAAATTATAAAATTTAAACATATAAATTTTAATTTAATTTGAGACATAAAAATAATGGAACATATTACATAAAATAATAAAATATATTAGGATTAAATGATTGGAAAACAAAGTCAACAATTTTTTACTTCAAAAAAATTATTTTGAAAAACTTTATTTCTATCTTCTTTCATTTTAAATTGAGTTTGTTATAATTTTAAACACTCTAAATTACTAAAAAACATAATTCATTGAAAATCTACTAAATTTTTGTTCAACAAACATAAAGTATTTTTTTTTTTTTTTTTGGTAAAGAAAGAAGGCAAAAGCCAAAAGAAACTAATAGATACACATTCTAGCATAAGAAATACCATCAACATCATGCACGATTAGTTGGGCAAGATTAGGAGGAGGTTCCACTAACTCGACAACACCTAAGCTTATCTTGCTACCAAAATGCATAAGTCAGTATGCACATTAGTTGGCCTCATGGTATAACATAAAGCATTATCTTACTTCTTAATTTGCATTAATAACCAAGGCATCCTTAGATGAGTTGGAAGGGCTATAAATGATTCAAACTTCCTGTTATCACTTGTGAACACATCATAAGCTTGAAGTAACTCTGCTTCTTGAAGATTTGAAATTTGAGAAAGTTCAATAAAGATCTTTTCAGCATTGACATTACGAGAATCCTTTGCATAAGCTTGTGCTATAGTTTTAGCCATTACTAGTGTGTCTATTGTGCCACTTCCTTTATGTGATTGTTGGCCTTGACTTAGTTTAGATAGTTGTGTGTTGCTAGTGGGTTCCCTACTATTAAGGAAGTCATCAACATTGTGATGCTCATTGGATGCAATCTCATCAACTACTTCAATTCCGGTTTCAGTTATATCTCCTATAGCTCGATCATGTCCATATATGGTTGTCAAGTGATTCCAATTTTCAATCTCCTTAGTTCGATAATGTGCAACTTTAGGATGCGCTTGAAAAATTATATTACAAACATTAAACACTTTATTATTTTAAAAGAATTAAATAAAAGTATTACCATTACATATCTTTACATATTCAATCCAAACATCTTCATTATATACTTTCACCATGTTATGATCCCAATCCACTTGTATTAAGCATTGCATTCACAACATCATAATGCTTATCCTAAGTTTTAAGGTGGGCAATAATATTATTTTAGTGATTGTAACATTACATTTTTCCTTCAAAACATTGATAACAACAGTATATGCAACAAGTTCCCACCTATTAGGTAGATGATTGCCTAAATTATGTTGATTAAGTAATACATCAGTAAGAACATGGTCCATATTTAAAGTGCATAAGACTATTTTTGCCTTCTTACCTTTATCCATTTGTATGAACTATAATAAAATTAAAAAATTAGATTGCAATAAATAACATAAATATCATATGATATATCAATATCTCAACCTAAGGTAAAAACCAAAATCACTAATACCAAAATCATATCATATAACATAATCATTCTGCATAATATAACATTTGAAGTGATATTTTTAAAAAACAAAAGAAAAAAAGAAAAGAAAACATAAACAATAAGTATCTCCTATGGCAAGCCTGATAGTCATTAAACATTCTAATAGCTAAATTATCCCTAAAATTTGTTCATTCATTAGTTACATGAGTATATCTTATCACATCATCATTGTCTCCACTGTCTTGATCCATCAATTCAATTTCTAAATATGCATCAATGGCCCTCAATAATTCATCATCCTTTCTTTTCTTTTTTTTTGTAAATAATTATGCAAGATACAACAAGCATTCATAATTCAAACATGTATGCAAATTTTAATGAAATATATCAGATTATCCATTAAAATAAAACTCTTTTTATATTCAATAGAAGGAACAAATAGCTTTTACATCAAAATATAAAGTCGTATATAATATAGCCCATCACTTATTTAACAACCCAAATATTCTTTCTATCACATTTCTTGCTAAAGAATGAAGAAGATTGAACAATTCCTTAAAAGTTTTAGGGTTGCATCCATACAAACCCTGTTTATTAAGATGGTAACATATAGAACAATAACGAGCTAAAAATCTTAAACCATTTGTACACCTTGCATCTACAAAATAATACTTTCTTACAAATAAAAATTAATATTATTTTTCATTTTAAAATCATGTTAACGAAATTCATAAAATTGAATTAAGAACTATAATAGTGGGTGCTATAAATGAATCTCTTTTGGTCATAGCATTATGCAACACCCTATAATTTGAGATTGACCTTCCCATCTTAGCAACACATATGCAAACTTAATATTGTGATCACACACTCCAACACATTTGTAGTGATTTGTTATATTCTATTTTGATATCTACCTTGGTCTCTACACGGAACAATGAGTGGTATATGTGTGTCATTGAAGGCTCTAAGACAATCTTGGCAATAATCATTCAACAATATCTTTAGATAAGAAAAAAAAAATGTTCATTCTACTTTTATCTAGGTGATATATACTATTGTTCTAACCTTGAACCACCTCCACTTATCATCATTTGGATGCTTAATTGTTAGATTAGGTAATTTGATATAATCCTTAGTTAAAATAAAGAACAACTTATAACATTCAACTAAAATGTTTGCTAATGGTTCATATGGATCAAATATAAGTAGCACCAAAAAGTTGCAATTTTTTACCATGACCTAGCATAAGCAAAAATGTTGCAATAAATTCGTCAATAGTCACATGATAAGTGTCATGTAACTTTCCTTTTTACGTAATATGTTGCAAAGATCATGAAATGAAGTATTAGTAAGACGTAGCTGGTTAAAGCAATTCATCTCATCACCTTCATATAATCGCTATGGAAGTATTTTTCTTAAAAAATATTAACATAATTGTTCTTCAGGTTCTTTAGGAATATATGGTTCATAATGCCATATGGCTATCACAGTTGTAGTTATAACTTCCATAATTAATTTTCTTTTTATGATGGTTTTGCACCCACCTTTACCTTTCATCAAATCAATTCCTAATAATCTTCATGGCATTTAAATAAATTGAAAACATAAAAAAAAAAAAGAACAACATAACCATAATTCTTTTGAAAGTAACAACATAACATTAACTAAAAACTATTTTTATCTATTAAAGTTTTATGGTTACTTTTTTTAGATTTTCTACATATCTATAACCATAAATTATTGTCTTTTTGACTAATGTTATCTTATCTAACTAATCAAGAATTGACTCATGTTTTGTTGTACTTACCATTTTAACAATAAATAATTGTCATCTAACTCTTCTTTGAGTTGAAAAAAAATAAATAGATGCATGCATTATGACATTTCCTTGCATTAACTACTAATATTACTTTTAAATCTGATAATGAAACCAGGGCATCTAAAGTTGGACCTATATTTCAAAATATTTCATATCTATTTTCTTTAAAATTTTTCCTTTCTCCTTGTATTTATGAACCAAACCTAATTCGTGAAAATTCATAGATCATTAATAATAAATTAAAATCAAGTGTATATATCCAGATGCATAAAAGGCTTTCTCCAAAATTTAAAAAATATATATACATTATCAAATCATCTTACTTACTTAAAGAAGGATAAAACAATTTCATCATGAGATATCATTCGATACTCATCACAAATTAAATGAGCTTAGCATGATATTTCAATAGAATACCTTGTCAACAACAAAACAAATTTACAATTTTGTGTATAAGTATTGATGATAAAAAGTCAATAGGTCTCTAATAATGTGCAATGTTGAAAGGGTAATATAATAAAATTTTATTAATGGAAGTGATATCACTCATGTAAATGAAAATATATCTAGTGGTGAAGGGTTAAATCAAGTGTTTGCAACTTAAAATTAAGTTGGTGATCACATTTCCAAAGAATGTCTCACAAATATAAAAATATAGGAAAATTATAAGCTTAATGAGTTAGTTGTATTAACCTCCTATCAACCTAAAGTGCTATATTTCTAAATGGCAATAGGATCAAAACCCGCATTACAAAATTAGAATAAGTATTATTGAGTGTGCATATAAAGACCTTAATAAAAGAAGACTGATAGTTAGCAAAAGAGTGATAATTAACAAGAAAATAGAAAAATGTTTAAGCCATTATTTCTTTTAAGCTTTTCATAGATGAGTATGTACTTAAAAATTGATGATATGATTTTGTTGAACTAGGTTGGTCAAACATAAGTCAATTCTCTCTTTTGATCTTAACAATGTAGATTGATATGTTCTAGCATCAATTTCAAGTGTTTATTTTGCAGATTTTTAGATAGGTTTGCGTTAAAAGTTGAATGAAAGTCTAAGTTTCAAAGATTATAAGTGGCATCCTAATTCACAGTCGCTATCTTGCAAAAGGTTGAACCAAGCTAAACAAACGAATTCACAATGTATATTACGTTCACCATCGTGGCCTCGAATTTTGCATTTGCTTAGAGGGAGTCAAGTCCTCAACCAAAATATGCCAAGAATCTCAAGGAACCATTGGAAGATCAAAATTTGCAAGCATGAAATGTTGATCAAGATTGCAAATTGTTGAAGCAACATTTTCATGACAAATAGAAGAATTTGCGATAACAGTTGTGTCTAATGGAGTAAAATTGTGACCACGAATTTCACCTTGGCTCGAGGGACAATGACTATTTTTCTATGAGAACTAATGACTGTGTGCAACGTTGACTACCTGTTAGATATAAAAGGGATTCTCGATCACAAATTTAGTGCAAAATGAGAAATCGCAATAGCAAATGGCTAGTCACAACTGCGAACACTATTTGATAAGGTTTTAATGCAAGATTTATTGAGCATACCTTATTTTATTTGTAACGTCTTTTTGGACATTATAGCCCATAAATAAACCACCAAATGGACTTGAATGCAAGAGGATAACCATTTATTATGTCAAAACTCTTACAAAGTTAATTTTCATAACTTTAACTTTTTATTTCTTTATACATAATTTGTTGTGAGCTTTAAACCAATTGGGTTTGGGTTTGAGAGTGAGCCCTTATATAGAAAACTCTTATTGGGGTTTGAAAGTGAACCTTAGAAAACTTTGGTATAGGTTTGAGTGTTAGCTTTGGAAAAACACTTGTAAGGTTTGGTGTGAGCCTAAACACTAGGATGAGTGTGAGCCTTGAGAAAACACTTGTAAGGTTTGGTGTGAAATACCCAATTGGTAAATTGGGAGTGGATGTAGAGTAGGTTAATGCCCAAACCACTATAAAACTCTTGTGTTCATATAATCTTTTATTTGTGTGGGCTTCCTCCAAAAGTTTAAATTTGCCACCAATTCAACCCCCCCTTCTTGGTGCACTAGGGCCAACTAATTTCAAGACAAATTAAAAAAAGATTTAAAGATAAACTTATAGAAAAGAAATTTAACTCATTATAATAAGCAAGAAATTTAGAATATTTCGTTCAAAATATTGCAAGAGTTATCAATTCCCAATTTAGAGCTAACCACCGTCAAAGTAAATTTACAACATATAAAATCAACCAATACATGAAAGAAAGACAAGGGAAACAAAAATAAAACTTATAATGTCTAAAAGAGCAAATATTATACAACTATCATTTAAGGATGCACTTGAAACTTGACTTCAATTACCCTTCCTATGATATCGACCTTAATTATTGCCTTATGCCCAAGAATAAGGTTGATCAATGTATCTAGATAATCTATATGTAAATATATAATTAAACCTACTTAAGCATTAGTTTCAAGCTTCGAAGGGAGTGTAAATTCATAAATTTTATACTACATACTTTTTTACCCAAGAAATGGATAAAAGGCTTAAAGCACAATTCACAGATTTTATAACCCATTTCTTTAGAAATTGATACAAGCCATTATACTGCATACTTTTTTAGTTCAACTAAAAAGGGTTTATAGTTTAATTAAAAAGAATTCAATGATTATTATTTAAAACCTAAGCATCCATGATTTGATAATAAGAAAAAGAACCCAGAATATTCAATGTAAAGGACATAAATCATCGCAGAATCACAAATAATAATAAACAATTCATATCAATCCTAAATCAAATCGAAACATAAACTTAGAACCCAAAATAAAAAGTAACAAATAGAGACCAAAACAAAGCTTACCTAGCTGTGGATGCGAAAGTTGCTTTATTGCTTTGATATCCCACCTCCTATTTGTCCTACTAATATGAGTTTCAAGTAGCACAAGAAAACACATAGGAAAAGTAAAATATCTTTAAATGTTAGAAGGTAGGTTAGGCTTACTAAAGTGATCAGTGTAGTTCAGGGCACGATTCTCTGTCCTCTTTAGTCTGATGTTAAGGGTCGATAATCAAGTGAGAAAGCATACTTCGATCACTGCAAGTATCCCATGCTATCACCTTTTTTATCAAAAACTATGGGAATGAGCATAGGCTTTTTTGTAATATAAGAGATCAATGAACCAAGGCTACAAGTGCCTATAGGTTCGAGATCCATTGGATAAGATCCCTTTGACCAATTAAGAAAATGAAAAGAGGAGTAGAGAAAGGAAAGCTTAGTGCCTTGCTTTGCCTAGAAAAGAGAGTGTGTGTGTGGAGAGAGTGCTGAGAAATGGACAATAAATATGCGTGTTAGAATTGTAATTCTTAAGGTTTGAGCCTATAATTAGATAATGATTTGGGCTTAATATTTGGAATTGAGGTCGAATCATAATTCTAATTTTTATGGGCTACAAAACAATAGAATTTTATACCCCAATTCCAAATCTCAATTCTAATTCTAGGTTTAATTCTAGTATCCAAATAAGTTGTAATGAAAATTGGAGAAAGGAAATAGCCTTTCCATCATTGATAATTATTGATAAAAGTAACAATGAGAAGAAAATTATGAGAGAAGAGTTCCTTGCTCATTTGCCTTACTGGAAATGGCCTTCAAAGCAAATCATTGACCTAGTCCTTACTATTGGTGTTGCAAAGCCTATTTTTTAAATTGCTTTAATATGCTGGAGAGAGATAGTCGGCTACTACTAGGAGATTTTTCACATGGGAAGTCTCAACCCTAGGATGAGCTACCACTTTTTTTATTATTCTTATATTCATTATGCAGTTTAAAGCTTCTTCTCTCCTTTCACCTTCCTTATGGGTCATAAACCCACCTTCAATCTTGAACTTTATTTTATTATTAGTAGCTAACTCATGCATTCTATGAATTATAGTACATAAAAATTTTATGAAATAATTAAAACAATTTTCATCTTATTTTATATATAAGAACATCAAAATAAATAGTTTTTAAATTAACATAATTTTAATTATTTTATATTTGTATCATTTAATTTAGATAAATAATTAGTTTTTTATTTATTTTAAAATATTTTTTTGTTATATATTTTATTTCTTTTATAAATTTTTCTTTTTAATTAGCTATTTTATAATTTTAATTAATTAATATAATATAACAATAGTACATAATTATTAGTCATTTTATTTATTAAAATATTAATTTGATAAATCATAACCGTTTATCATAAATAATTTCTAATATATATATATATATATATATATATATTTGTTTATGTGCATTTGTATATGTATGTACATATGTATATTCATATTATATTATAATAACTTTTTTGTTTTCTATTAATAATGATTTTAAGTTTCATCAAATAAAAAAATATTTTACAAAATAAAAAGATTCTTAACCTTATTGTAAGGCCTAAAACTTGGTTCTTAGAGGACTTTCATAAATGGGGACTACTTCCCTTAAATAATGAGCATGAGAAGGCTAAATTTGATGAAATTATGATTATTTTAATGATATAATGATGACCAGTTATTATATGATTTGAGTTAGAAAAGATGACTAAGAGATATAAAGATGAAAGATGTTAAGTCGTAAAGAGGAAGTAAATGAATGTTATGATGCATATGTAAGAAATGATGATTAATGAACATGAACGAATGATAGAACTAGAGGTTTAATAATGAAGAATATGTCAATATTTTATATGGAAGGAAGTTATGTTAAGGAATATGTTAAAAGAAATGAAGGATGATGGAAGCTACGGTATAAACTAAGTTAGGTGTATGAGTTATAATGGTTACTAAGGGTGTATTATGTTTAATGTGTGATGAAATGACATGTTAATGAATTTTTTTTAGACACATTTTAGATGCCTAAAATTTGTATTTGAAGTTTCTCAAAGGAAGGAAGGAAGGAAGATTTGGATAGTTGCATATTTGCCTTGTCTTAATGTTGTTGCTTATGTTTACTTAGTGTACTAGTTTGTGTGCCTAATGTACATTTAAATGACATGATAATAAGTGTTCTAGATTTATTTTAGATTTCTAGAGTTTTTATTTGAAGTATGTTGAATAAAAAATACAAATTTGAAACAAAGCTTCTGAAAAGGTTAGAATACTCTATTTGGGCATTTTGGTCTTTTCACACCCTTTTATCTTTACTTTGTTCCTAAAAATTACTCAAAATCAATTTTCCATCATTCTTAATGCCTAAAATGGTGTTTAAAGTCCATTTTGGGAAAGGATAAAAGGGTGAAAACATAAGTTTATGGGTTGAAAGAAGCATTTTAGTGGACTTTTTCTAAAAGTCTCCATTTGGGCATTTTTATCTTTTTACACTCTTCTTTTTTATCTTCAACCTAAACATGACTTCTTCTTCATTTCTTCGTAGTTTTCAATTGGGCAAAATACAAATAAACTCTCCTAAAATCTCTCCTCCATCCATGGCTACCACAACAAGTTAGGAGAATCAAGTTTGCTCATCTATGTTCTTCCATCTTTTAAGCTAGTTGATGACTTTATACTCTTTATTTCAAGTATGTTATAATTTTCCATATTTATTTTATATTTGTTGTATATTTGAATAAACATGTTTATGGTACTTTTGAGCTTAATGGTGATGGAAGAGATGAAATTTAGTGCCTCTTCGACATGAAAAGTGATGTTGTCTTCAAAAGGAGTCATAGAAGTGCTTAAAGTGTATGAGTTGTTTCTTTTAATTTTTGATGATTAATGGTAAATTAGATGTTATTGGCCCTTATACACTAAAAAGGGGGGAGGGGGAGAGGTTGAATTTGTAACACCCTCAACTTGATTTATTTGCATTTTAATTGTGTTTTATTTTCATATATGCATCACATGACATAAGCATGACAATAACATTTACATCATTGCATTTGAGGCATTTCAATATGCATAAGATGTTTGCATAATGGCATAGTAAATTGTCACATATATTATGCATATTATTATAACTTAAATAGGGGTATCTTAGAACTTATTGAATGTGTAAGGATTTGATGGAAATTAGTAGAGGGATATAGGTGAAGAAGGAATGAAGACAAGAGACTAAAAGAGAAAATTTAAACTTTCAACTAATAGAATCAAACCACCAACCTTTTGTCCTATTAGAATAATGTTGGACTAGGATACTTAATCCTATGTTTAAAATCTCTTTTGATCTTGACAAAGTAGATTGATCATCACTAATGTTTCAAATAAGTATTGTCTTTGCAGAATTGAATCATTTCCTCAAGAAGGAATAAAGAAGTTGATG
>CATIWR010569652.1:0-19089 GCA_949677035.1 Omphalea diandra | reverse complement strand
TGAATCGCCTATATCAGTCTAGGGCTTCTAAAGGACAACATAGGTTAGGTTAATGACATGTTTTTAGTTTTCTGATAATTTCATATTTTATAGATAAGGAAATGCCTACCTCACTCTCAAATTTCCAAATTTCAACATCGAAAATTTTGATTAAAAGCTATGCAGCATTGAACAACCAACATAAATAAGCCACTGGTAACCTAAAAGAAACTATAATAAATACTAAAACCAACAAATTAAATAACATGCCTGAGCCTTTTCTCTGGCTTTACGCTGTTTCTTTAATTCCTTTGCTCTGGCTTTCTTCTTGGCATCTTTCTCTGCCTGAAAATCATAAAGACAAATCACTAATTATAGTTCAACTAGAATACTAAACCACATTTTCAAGAAAAAAATCACGAAAGAAATGCTTCTAAGCAAGATTACTGCTTTTATGAAATACCTAATTATAAATATAACTCTCGTAACTTCGTGACATTCATGTCAAGCAAGGTTTATAGTTTTGCAGAATAACATGTAAGCAATATCAGAAATGGCGCCTAAAAGCTTGGACCAATTATACCGTACTAAAATGAATTTAGATACAGCCTTAATGATGCGCTCTTTCCAAAATATTAAAACTCCAACCCAATATTCATAGCTCGTCTCAACTTTCTAAGAGATGCAAAATGGAAAGAAAATAAATGGTCAAATCCCCCACCCCCCCCAGGCCAAAAAAAGTCGCAATATGTACTGATTAAATATTCCACTGACTTTATACATAAAAGGATCATTTAGTTAACTCATCAAACTTTTGCTTATGGTCTTTTTATGGAGCACCCAAAACGGGACAATGAATTCTTTTGGGAAAGAGGGAACGACGCTATTACTGGGACAAATAAGATGGATATCATCTCACTAGGTAAAAGAAAAAGGTACAGAAAAATGAAGAAAAGATGAAGTAAACAAAGAGCAGTACTACCTGCTTAGCAGCTTGAGATTCCTCCATCTCCTTTGTCAATGCACTAGGTATTTTAGCAGCATGCCAATCCCACTTATCAAGATTTGAGGCCATAAAGCGTCTGAAAGTATTCCTGACTTCCTTATCATTTGCCAGCATATAGGGGGTCCTCATTCTTTCGTCCTTAACACAAGGATCTAAACCCTGTTCCAGGAGTTCCAATGCCTTATGAGCATCACCACATTGTGCCGCTTCATGCAAAGGTGTTGTTACACTGATCGCATTGCTTTCTCCATCACTTGAGATAAACTGATAATCAGTGTCTTTGTGACTTGAAGAAGCCTCAGTAATTTCCCTACAGTTACTGCAATCTGCCAAGTCCTCTTTTCTAGAGTCTGAAATGCCATCAACAATAGCGGTTTCAATTACCACACAGTCCTTGGCGACTGATGGATTTTCCTTCTCATCCACTTCATGGGCAACTTGTGTCAATTGGCTATATACACGCCAGGCTTCTTTGAATGTAGGCCTTCGAACATTCAACGTTATATTCCTAACAAAACAATGTTGATGGCTAAAATATGCTTTATCTCCATCAAAGAGTAGTTGACGATTGCTTGAAGGAGCATAAATAAAAACACAGGTAGAAGCATCAAAATATGGCTTCCACGCAGCAAACAGTTCTTGAATATCCTACAGCATTGGTGAGTGAATGATAATTAACCTTCAAAGAAATTTCAATTAAAATTTTCTTATTCTGGTTCCATATGAATAATTGTGCAAGCCAAAACCTTTGAATTAATGGATAAACAAACTATCATGAACTTCAATGCCATATCTCTTCATATTGGGATAATTTAAGTGGTCTAATTTCATTCCAACATGCACTTAATTTGCAAAACACCATTTTTTGGTTTCATCAATCATCACGCAACCATATTTTCACTCTTTATAAAAGCTCATTAAAAGTAAAAGCCAAATTATTTTTAAACATGCTCATATTAGAAGGACAACAGTTCAAAAACCAGATTTAATAGAACTCAAATTATTTAAAAATAATGGCAGTAAAGGATCAACTATTGGATACCTTCTTTAAAGCTAGTTCATTATACCGACGAAGTGAAGCTCCGGCGGAATGTGGAGCCCTGCCACTTGCATCTTTAGATGACTGTTTTTTACCAGCTTTGGCCCTTACAACATATCTGAATCAGAAGAAGTTTAACATTTTAGGGCTATATATGCACTTTTGTGGACTTATTCTTCTCCTCAAAAGAAGAAAGTTGAAATAATAACTCTTGCAGCAGGTTTGGTTAAGTTTTCTATTTCCCTTGCATTGTGGTACTAGAGTAAATGAAGTAGAACAGAAGCTCAAACCAAAAAGCAATATGTAAAGTCAAAAGTCCATATGATACAAACAAAAATACATTAACCTGTGGAAAGTTTTATGAGCCACAACCGCATTACCATCAAATACACAACCAGCAAAGTGCCCCCCACTTGAAAGCAATACAATCCTCAAATGTGTCTTATCCCTGAGCTCATGAATCAGAGAGTTCAATCTTTCAACCACTTCACTCTCTCTCAGGCATCGAATATGCCCATCATAGTCAAAGGAAACTTTATCGTTCTCATAAGAAACAGTTTCAAATTCATTCAAAAGCAGACATTTCCACAGTGAAACAACCTCTCCTGTGTGAAGACGGATAAACAGCTTCTGCTTAGTACTTTCAGTTGATCCCTTCTGCACATAATCGCAACGGGCAGATCCTTTATCGGTTTCATCTTCAGATCCCGATATACTTGATATATCATAATCTTTGAAAGAATCAGAAGTTAAGTCATCTATGTCTTCCTCATTCATAATATCCTTCCCTGCAATGTTTAGCTTAACCTGTATAATCAGGAAATTTACGATCAATGAAATCAAAAACAAAAATCTATAATGAATAAATGAAAAATAAAATGAAAAGAAATATGACAGAAATGACAACTACTTGCATCATAGAGAACTCAATTTAATCTCAATATCCTCACTATCATCAATAAGAAAACCCTTGTCCAGAAACTTATTCAAAAATAGTGTAATGAAAGGACGATAGTAGTTTGTTGCTAGATCTTTGACCAAATAGGATGGTTCAATTCCTATAGAACCTATCACTCAAATACCCCTAAAGGTGGACAGGACTAACCAGAGCAAAAAGGGTTTTTCCATGAGATCAGAAATGAAAACTATTTCCCCCACATGAGATTTGTGAACAAGTGGTTGTCTGATAATAAGCAAGGAATATCTGTCTTAGCTTGGGGCATGGAGTATCCTCCCCCGCTCCCAATACCACGGACTTGGATTCCAATTGAACAATTCTGCAGAGCCCCCCAACCCTAACCTTCTGCCCACTACCACCAATAAGTATTAGCAAAATTTATTGATAAGCTAACTACTTGCAAACACTAGCACATTCAAGCATTGCAAAGGACCCCTCGAAATTAAACTTAGCAATTCAATCAAAAACAGCCCATAAGCAATAGAAACAGAAAAGAGGGAAATTAATTGAATATCCTCAATTCACATATTGTCTATTAATTCATCGAACAGCATCAATTTTGAACAGGTAGCCAATCAAACCATTAGAAATACAAGATGTAATGGAAGCATTCCATAAAATCATCAACTTTGATAGCGAATTTAGTATTATATAAGCCAACGGAAATGAAAAAGGAACCAAGAAAAGCAATGAGACAAGATATATTTACGTTAATTCGATGAATATCGGATTTGAAATGGGACCGCTGGTCCTGAAGCGACTCGAATTCGGCCTTGCAGGTGTTGCAGGTCCGTCTAGTCCCTGCGGCGCCGTTTTTGGAACTCTTCTCTTCTTTCTCATCAATCTCTTCTAGGGTCTCAAAGACGGTGGGTTTATCAGATTTCTCAAAGGTTTCGGCTACTGAAGATACGGAAGAACACAGTATGCGACATGCGTCGAAGAAGTCGGCTGGGACGTCGAAAATGGAACGATATCGTTTCTCTGCTGGAAATGAAGCTGTCTTTGTGGTTGTGATGGTGGTCGTGGCGGTAACGGGACAGCTTTCTGCGGCCATGAACGTTTACAACTCGAGTGATGAATTCCTCTACGTGTTTCGATTCGTTGCAAAAAGACGATAATATTCGAGTTGAAGCCGTTTTGGATTCCTTCAAACCAGTCTTTTGAGAACAGGATGCCAATTGGAGCAGTAAATTTTGAAAATGTGTCAGTAATCCGGCATGATTAGGGATTAAAAATTCAATTATTGAAAAATATTAACATGAATTGAATCAAATAAATTCAAATTTAACATTATTTGATTTTTTTGAAAATTTTATAAATTTTAAAAAATTTACACTAATTTACTTAAATTTTAAAAGACTATAAGACTAATTTGTTTCTTTCGTTTTTTGAAATAGTATAATTAAATACAGCATTAATTTTTAATCTTAATTAAATCAAATTTTTAAATTAAATTTATTTAAAAATAAATTTCATCATATTGCAGTATTTGAAGCTCATATATATATATATATATATATATATATATATATATATATATATATATATATATATATATATATCTATGTGTGTGTCAAGTCATTATTAAATTTTTCATATATACATGTACATGAAGTATATAAATAACCTTACAATAAAAAATGAAAATTAATCTTAACTTTCCATTTACCTTTCATTTATCATTTTAATTTAATATCTATTAAATTTTAAATTTATGTGCATGCATTATAAGCATTTTATTAATAATTTACTCTTTTTTCTTTTTAAATATTTTAAATATATTCATTATTGGTTATTCTATTGCTAAAAATAATAAAATAACACATTTTATAATTATATTATTTGTTTTCATTTTTATTAAATAATTTATTAATAGATTACAATTTTAATTAAATATTTATTTAAAATATAAATAAAATACAGTTTGCGCAATGTGGAGGTTCTCAACTAGTATATACAAAGTCAATGCAATATATTGATGTGATAAGAGTTTTTAAAATTTGATTGTATTTATGCTAATTTATCAAGTTACTATTAATTTTGCAAGTTTAGATTTAAGTTTAGGACCAAAAAAAAAAAGAAACTCAACAACCCATTAAAAATTGGATTAACATTTATAGGTTGCATAATTATTTATGAACTGTCACATAATCATCAATTATTTCTCCCTTTTTTAACATTTTTCTATTTATCTTGAAATATATATTTTATAATCATAAAAAAGCTTGACAATACACCTCAACATTTGTATTGCTCTTTCTAATTGAATTCACAAAGTTTATATATATATATATATATATATATATATATATATATATATATATATATATATATATATATATATCAGTTCTAAAAATAGAAATAGAAGTGAATTTTTAAATTAATTAAAAATATCTAAAATATATATTTTGATATGAAAGGCTTTCATAGGATTGATTAAAAATAATAAGATAAATTTTATTGATTAAGAAAATTATGAATACATATCAATTGAAATAAATATTTTAATTGAATGATATTGTGAGTGTTTATCATTTATTAAGTTCGTCATAAAATTTATTTATGGCAAACGTTTATTATTTGTTAAATTAATATTTTAATAAATAGGTAACTAACGACTCTATACTATTATTTTGCATTTCATTAATTAATCAAAAACTATAAAATAATTAATTAAAAGAAAATATATAAAAGAAATAAAATATATACAATAAAAGAAATGTATTCTAAAAGAAATAAAAAAATTAATTATTTATCTAAATTAAATAATAAAAATATTAAATAATATTAATTTTAAAATTATTTATTTCCATTTAATAAAAACAAGATAATAATTTTGTAACTATTTTATAAAAATTTTATATACAACAATTGACATGAGTTAGCAAATAGTTTTTAAAACGGTAAATATTTTTTTAATAAACAATTACATAATCCATCATTTTTCTCTTTTGTTTTATTCCTCGCCAAATACTACCTGATAATCTATTGAATCATTATTTCTCTATTTAATTAACAAGTTGTTCAAAGTAGACTTTATTTGTTTCACAAAAAATAATTTGGTTGAGGAAAATATTTATTGAAAATAATATTTTTTGAGTGATATATTTATTGTTGTTTAGAACACACTTAAAAAATATTAATTTTCTGTTAATTTATAAGATTATGATAAATTTAGACTATATATATTTTCTATTTATACTATTTTATTATTTAATATATAAAAATATATTAAAAATAAAATTTTTTTATGGATTTCACTTATCACCGCTACCACTATTGGTCGATAATGACTGATGATGGATATCAGTAGTCAACGATGTCTAATGATAATAAATATATGTATCTATATAATTTTATTTTTCATCTAGATAAATTTATTAAAATCTGAAAAATGACTTTTTATTTTCAAAATAAAAAATCATTTTCTTGCAAAGTGAGTTGATTTTTTTTACTAAAAAAAATATTTTTCGTTAACTATTTTCCTAAATACATTAAATAAAAATAATATCAAAAAATATTTTTATACAAAATATTTTATACGAAACAAATAGAGCATTAATCAACAATCGAAGAATGGGCATTGTCATCAAGTTCAAGGGAAAAGGTGTGTGTGTGTGTGTGTGTGTGTGTGTGTGTGTATATATATATATATGTTTCTTCACCTTACAAATTTTCCATCGAAATTCTCCGTATCAAAAAATATCCAAATTTAAACTTCACAAAAATACATATTTAGACTTCACTATTGTGCATGTTTCTGCCCATTTTGGACAATCCATAAATTAAAGAAATTCATTAAAAAAAAAAAAAAGAAAAGCTTATTGATCATAACAGGTGCATCAAGATAATCCCATTTTTTCTTGAAATCCAAGTTTTTATATTCAAAACCCAAATCTTTATTTTGGATAACAATGATAGCGTAAAAGAGGGGGATTTTGGTTTATATGGTTGGTTTAATTGAACCAAAGAGATCAAACATAACTAAAAAATAAGGAAAAATCAATTTTGCCATAAAGATGCTGCATTTTGGGGTGTTTGATTTTAATGATTTGAAGATGATTATAAAGTGGATTTTAGTTCATGAGGATGAGATTTTGAAATGAAGTCAAGTTAAAAAGCAAGATTTTGGAGGTTTAAAGGAAATGAATTCTAGAATTTTGCATGTAAAGAATTTGGAGAGAGAAAGATAAATATTATTCCTATAAATAGTTTTTTATTTTATTTTAATGAAGAATTTGATTTGTTGAACACAATTCATAATGTTGTTTTTAGGTTGAGTCAGTTCATAATGTTGTTTTTTGGTTGAGTTAATCCAGTGCTATGAAGATTTGAAAAAAAAAGGAGATATTTTGTGGTTTTGTTGTAATTTGGGCAAAAAATAAGTTATTCACTAATGGGAATAAGGAGGATAAATGATTTCAACTATTGCTGATCACTTTATCTTGTGACCGCTCGATTTTAAAAAGAATAAATATGGGAAATAGTTTCAAGTTGTGTAGTACTGTCATTTTTGTAGGCAAAATTTATCCTTTAGTCAATTCAATTAAGAATTTACGAATTTTCTAAAATGAAGCCTAAATTAATTATATTTTGCATTAGTGAAATTAAGATTAAAAACAGTATTATGTTAGTTTTCTCAAAAATAAAGAAATTTATTTTTATGTAATTAAAAACAAATATGCTTATTGTTGACTTTTATATAGAACTAGGGAGTTTTCAATTCTTTTTTTAACATAGATAAACAGTTGTTAATTTTAAATAGCTGGCAGCAAGTTATTTAATTAAACTAAATGATTATAAATAAATTTAAAAATAATTGTTATAAGTTAAAATTATTTGCTGCCAAGTCATATGTGCATGTGTCTAAGTGGAAAGCCTTTTTTTTTTTCTCAATGTCAAGAGATTTATATCTTATTTAGACCTAAATATAGTGATTGGTGGGAATAAATCAAATCTATAAAATTGATGTTGATAATAATTTTTTTAGAGATACATAAGCTAATTATGTTTAGAGAAAAATTAGTTGAACATATTATTATGTTGATATGACCAAAATAAATTGTGGGTGTTACAATGTTCTACAGAGTTAATTGTGGGTGAAATAAAATTTTGGAAAAAATCAATCTTAGACTTTTAAACTTTTCGCATTTTAAAGTTTAGCCTTTCAATTTATATTGTTAAAGTCTTTTTATTATTTAAATTTGTGTCACGAACATTTTTATTAACAAAATCATTAACAAGTTAACAAAAATGACACATAATTATTATTATAATATTATTGTTAATGACTTGTCATCCTCGATGTAATATTATATTATTAATAGAAATTAAATAATAATAATTATTAAAAATATTTGCAGTTATTCGTAATTTGAACAAAAGCCAATTGAAGCAACTGAAAGCAAATTGATGAAAGTAAAAGGAAACAGTGATAACTTCTGCACCCAATGGAGTGATTCGATCACAATTCTTAATTGCACAAAGTGGTACGAGAGCACCATCATTAAGTAGTAGTCAAAGGAGAGATGGATAGGTTTAATTTCATTTATCCCTTAATTTTAGTTTCACTAACAACAATCATCAAATAAATCTCACCAACAACAACAAAAATCAAATTGTCCAAATGGGGAATAATAACAAGAATCAAGAAATTTCGCCAACAACAATCATCAAGAAATCCTACCACCACCATCAACAAAAATTTTAAATTGTTAAAACATAAACAACAAATTCAAATTATTCACAAAATTGCACAAATATCTCCAAAATCAAAATAAACTTGCATAAATTCACAAAATCAAACTGAATTCAACAATCAAATTTAAAACATAGCCCTCTTTTTTATCATTGACATCGATATTGAACGAGACATTCCAATTATTTATAGTTGACAAAAAAAAAAAAAAAGAAGGAAAAAAGAAATGAAGCATCAATTGGACTAGGAGGTTCAGTGTCATTTGAGTTTGAAGGGGCAAGGAGTGATGGAGCAGTGTCAGTTGTGGATGAAATTGAAGCGATGCTAGCTAGTGTTGGTGGAGATCCAATTTTAATGGTGGAGAGAGAGAGTGAAACATCAGTTTGGGTGAGGAACTTGAAGATGGAGCCAAATATACAGCAATGACAATGACATCGGTGATGACAATAACGCCGACAAAAAAAGCTTCGAGAAGATGAGTGCATAGCGTAGAGAAAAATTAGGAGTTTTTTGAAAGATAATAGATTTTCTTAATTTGTTTTAGTTAGGATTAAAAAGACGTTATATCTGACATGTCCAATTTAATATATAAAAATTCATATACAGTTGATAAATTTTGCATCAAATGATGCGTGTAATTCATGGTTGACGTTTTTATTAATGAAAATAATCGTGACATAAATTTGAAAAGTCGAAGGGTTTAAATATAGTCAATATAAATTGATGATTTAAATTTAAAAAAGGCCAAAAAATTTAAGGGGCCAAGGATGAATTTTTTCTAAAATCAAAGTACAGTTGAATGGATAAAATTTAGAGTTATCTGAAACTTATGAATGTCCTTTATGTTGTTGACCAAATGAATCAACGTCAATGTCATTTTTTCTTTATTATATTCCTTGATATTAAACTCTTCCACAATATCCACCAAAATGATACGCAAAGCAAAAAGAATTTTGCATATCAGGACTTTGGATGCTCGCCGTCAGAGAGACGATCCAACTAACGTCATGATAAATGGGAATGCAATGATGTTATTGACAAGGTCAAAGCCTTTGACAACCAGCCTAGTGTACTGAAGGTTAAGACTGCATTCAGTCTGGTTTAGCTTAAATCGAATTGAAATTTTAAAATTATAATAAATTTAATTTAATTTAAAATTAAATAGATTGAGATTTAAAAAAAATTTAAAATAAATCAAACTAAATAAAATTAATTTAATTTGATTCGATTTTCAGTTTCAGACTCTTAATAAGTTATAATTGCGATAAATTAATTTGAATTTTTTTATTTTATATAGAACAATTTATTTTTAGTTTTTTAAATTTAAATTAAAAGAAAAATTAAAAAACCCACAAATTGTTTTATTAAGTTTTCTCAATTCTAAATAAATTTACTTTAAAATCAAACCGAATAAATCTAATTCACTCAATTTGATTCAATTTTTAGGTTTCGATTTGGTTTTGCTTGTCCCTTGGTATTAGATCCGAGCCTCATATCTGCACTTTACCTATTGAAAGTTATTATGGTTGTGATTACTTTAAAGCAGGAAATGAAACTGGACAACTCACAAGTTTCTTGGGAAAATATTTAGATGAATCTTTTTGGGTTAAGCTCAATTGGGCTGGCTTAAGAATAAAACCATTCTCTATCTATACGGAAGTCTTCACAGTAAATTATAGACTTCGACTCCATGAGAAGGGGAAATTATGTTATGTGTAAAACCAATCAAATTAACGTCAAACTTATTAATGAATGGCATTATGTTTTCTTTTTCTTGCTCGTGTTTTCTTTCTTTATTCATAGAAATTTTAACATATCTAATATATTAAATTATGAATTAATCAATTATATTTAATAAATTTATTATTTTAAATAATAATTTATAATTTTTCAATAATTATCATAAAAAATATTATTATATATACCTTTTTTTAATAAATACTAAATAATCTGTCATGAAAATTTTTTTTCCTCTTATTTGGCTCAAGATGCAGAATAACGAAGCAAGTGGCCATTCCTTCCTAATCTGGAAACATCGATCCATTTAACCCAAAAAAAAAGTAGTAAACAACAGAAAGGGAAGAGCCCACCAATTGAAATAGTGGACCTCACAGCTTTTTCTGTCCACGTGGGCTCACAGCTAAGTACAACAATTCATGCGCTGGGACTGGATTCCAACATGATCACCCAACCGCCAGATTTAACAGTAAAATAATCGAGAGCGGTTTAGCCAAAAAAAAAAAAAAATGTAATGACACTCGATGACAATCATCTCGTAAGAAGTAAGAACAACAACGTTGCTGCTAAAGCGCGCAGCTAGCTCGCTTCACCCCACCGTACCCATAATTTAAAAATAAAATAAACCTCTCTACTCTCTATTCAGTACAACAAAATAACAACTCAATATTGAAAAGGAAGGAAAAAAAAAAAAACAAATTAAATTAACAGACCTAATTACGACTCACGCCAAGGTAATCCAACAAATTACAGTGGCAGAAACAGTAGCCAGTCCAGTGAACACTGCGGGGGCAGTTACGGGAACAGCGGAATTATCTGCTGAGCTATTCTCCGAACCCACAGGTGCATCCGCCGGCGCCCCCTCAGGGGTTTCCATCGGCGGCGCAGGTGGAGAAGCGGCCAACGGTGACGGGGCCTCAACGCTAGCTGGAGCTGGACTTGGCGCCTTAGCCGGAGAAGGAGTCGGTGCACTCACCGGCTCAGGAGCTGGAGCTGGAGATGGAGGCTTCCCAAACAATTCCTCAGGCAGAAGCACATTATCAACAGTCAAAATAGCAAGCGGCGGTGAGTCAACAACCGTGTCGGCAACTCTCGACGTGTCAACCCCAGTGTGGAGAGTAACGGCGTCACCAGCAGTGGTGACCGTCAGAACGAACTTTCCTGCGCCGTTACTGGCCAATGTCGAGATTGGATCTTTGCTGGTCTTCAAGGATCCAAACGGACTGTATCCAGCAGAGGCATGATACTGTAAGAGCGAGACTAGATCAGCATTCGTCAGCTTACTCAGATCAGGAACTCCCTCAGCCTTAAACGCCTCGTCGTTTGGTGCAAAAATGGTCAATCCTTTGGCAGCCGTAGTCTGATACGTCTTAATCACGCCGCTCGACTGAAGCAAACCAGCAAACGTTTTACATCCAGCCTTTTCAAGCAAAGCCGTTATGTTAACGTCCGCCGACGGGGCCGGAGCCGTTAAGATCCCGGGAGCAATAATCGGGGCACTAATCTCGAGGACAGAAATATTGTAAGGGATTTGTTTAACTGATTTAGTGTAAGAGGAGTCGAGCTTGGAGCCAGGGGCAGCCGAGCCAAATCCGACTTTTCCGCCTTGAAGATCGGTGATGTTGACAAAGCCTAAATTGCCAGGGGCATTTCCGGTAGTTTGGTAGAGGGTGGTGGAGAGGGTGGTGCCTTTAGAGATCTGGTGGAGCTTAGAGGGGTCATAGTAATCGAGTAAGACGAGAAGGCTAAGAATGCTTTTTATGACAGAGAGGGGGTGTTTAGCTGCGATGGCAGACATAGCACCATTGTTGAGGGCAAGTACGGTAATGGTCTCACGGCTGTTGATTTCATCAGCTACCTTTGTTTGGGTAAGGTATTTGTTGAATTCAGAATAGTCTGGGAAGCCGGAGAGAATGTCGGTGATGTTGTGGGCTGCTATGGTGGAGGAGAGGGCAGAGAGCGTAAGAAAGAGAAAGAGGTAACGAAATGCTCCCATGGTGAATGTTGTGAATGGGAAGTAGAGAACAGAAAACGAGTGATGGTGATGAAGAAGAGTTAAAAAGGAAGGGATGGGATAGGAGTCGTTAAGTTTAACTAGGGTTAAGGAGTGAGGTTTAACTGGGGCCATGCGAGGGGCAAGCGTCCTTCGGTTACAGCTGGAAATGAGAGGGTTTTGTGTCTGGCGTATCTTATTCTTCCACGCTTTTTTTCTTTTTCTTTTTTTTAGAACAAAATAATGCCACGTCAAATTGAACCCGATAGTAAAAGATGCCGTGATTATGAATGTCCGGTTTGATGAATAACGGTCATTAAGCCCAGATAGAATGGAAAGGCCAATAAAAAAAGAGTCAAATTCTGCCCATTCGGTTGCTGTAGGTTTTGCAAAATTTCGCAGGGAGCTTCCAGATTTCTCATACCATACCATAAGCACAGGAGTGGACCATTGGGATATTATCGCACGCACACACTCCTTCTGAACAATTAAACGCTGCGTTTTTACTTTGAAATGTGGATGGACAGAATGTCCGATTCTAAAAGGACTGGCTGTCACAGATTCCTTCCATGAGTTTCCTGTTTAAGGACAGCCCCCTACAAATGCATTTATTATAATCAATTAGTCATAAATCCGTTAGGCAATATAAATATAATAATAGTTTTTAAGTAAATTTAATATTTATTTTAATTATTTAATTAATTAAAATTAATATTTTTATTTCAAAAAAATTATCAACGATTATTAGAGTTTCACAGGAATTAAGAAACTATTTAATAGTCATAACTATAAAAAAAAAATAAATGAATATGACTAAATTATCTATTTTAAAATATTCGAAATGATTAATTCATTAATTAATCTAAAAATAAATATAAAATAAAAAAATGATTAATATTTTATTGTAGATCTAAACATTACAAATAATTGAAATACTCCTGCCTTTTCAAAATAACTGTTTTTTTTTATAAAAAAAGATTTTATTTCAATATAATTGTCATTCTCGAATATTAATGTATTATTAATTAACTTTTTTTCAAATTTACCAATATCGTCAACTCTCTCTCTCTTTCTTAATTAATTACTTTCTTATTAGTGTTAGTGATATCATTTTAGTTGGAGACAATTAAGAGTATATTAGTCCATATTAATTAAAATTATTTTTAGTTAATTATTTTCTTAATCTAAGTGCATAACTTTAAAAAAACAGTTATTTTGAAACAGAGGGAACATATATTTTCTTAAAAAGTGACAAATATTATGGAAAGAAGGAAGTAATAAAGTGCATTTTATTTTCTCATTAAATATAATTAAGGGTATAAATGAAAAAATATATTATAAATTATATGTTGTCAAATCATTAAATGTAATTTCTTGAACAATATGAAAAATTGTAAGTAATAATCTTTTTCAGACATAAGAAATATATAATTTTTAATTAAAATTTAATTATTATTTTACAATGAATTGTTATCAAATAAATAAAATAATATAATAAAATTTTTGAACTTATAATTATATACAAAATTGACTGTAATAAAAAGTTATTTATTTATATTTTTAATCTTAAATGATACAATTTTAAGATAAAATTTATTAAAATTGAATGAAATAATTCATAATAATAAATCAAATAAATAAGATTAGGGATTTTACAGTAACAAAAAAAGTAGCAGATAATTATAAACTATATATACGTATATAAGGTAATTTAATAAAAAAAATTTGTATTGATTTACACATTTAATTTTCTATGAAAAAATTTAAGAGAAAATTTATTAAATTTGATTGAAATAATTTTTTGACGATTTAGTACACTGCTCTTTCCTTTTATATATTTATAATTTTAAATAATTAATGAAATTAATTTAAATTTTATTTTCATATTTAAAATTTTTACTTTTTCATTTTTTCTAATTTTTCTTTAGAAATAAAATATGTTTATACTGTTTAAGTTTTTTTTAATTTATCGTGTTTAAAAAATTTTAGCTTATTGTTTAGAATTTTACTTTTTAGATTTTATAATTTTTATTATAATATTTTTTAAAATAATATAAAATTTTACCTTTTAGAATTTTTAATTCAAAAAATTTGTGTTCATTGTAGTAGTTGAATTTCTAGCTTTCTATTTAGAATTATTTATTGATGTGACAATTTTTTTATAATATAATGTAAAATAATGAGATGTGATTGTGTTATACATAATTATTGAATAAATGATAAATAATTATTTAAAACTAATTTAAGATTATAATTAATAATATAATTCACAGGTCGTGTGATATGATCATGATAATAAATTTAATATTTTAGTTGAATGATTGATTGTTATTTTATAAAAACTAATGTCAAGTCAATAATATAATAACATAAATTTATTAAAATTTGTAATTATATGTAAAAGTTTTATAATAAAAAATTATCTATTAATTCATATATTCAATTTTATGTGGCACAATTTTAAAATAAAATTTATTAAATTTGAATAAGATAATTTATGATGATCAATCAAATAAATAATATTAAATATTTTGAACTAAAAACAAAATTAATAGATAATAGTAATATATATATATATATATATATAGATGGAATTTTTAAATTTTTCACTTAAAAGGTTTGTTATATGACAATTAATTTTTATAATTTCCTATTTAGAAAATTTTTTACTTTATAGGATTTTCTAATTTCCTATTAAGAAAAATTGTAATATAATATTGGCTTCCTTTTTAAAATTTTTACTATTTAGATTTTTTTTTTATTTAAAATATTTTATATGATAATTAATTATGAGATCAATTTTAAATCAATTTTGATTATTTATTAAATAATTGTATTAATAATATAGTATTTTTATTAAGTAATAATATATTAAGTTTTATTATATTATATAGCAAGTAAATTAATAATTAAGTGTTTATTTAATTAACAAAAAATTTAATATAAAATTTTCACTTAGGATTTTGATAATATAAGAAACTTTTACATAAAAATAATTTAAAAATTTAACAATATAGAAAATTTATATTAGTAATCTTTAAAATTTTAATAATTATAAATATTTATTTTTTATATAATAAAAAATAAAATATTTAAAACGAAAAAGTGATCAACAAATGAAAAAATAAAATTACAAAATTTCTTATTTTTCTATAAAAGTAACTATATTTTTGTTAAAATTTGTTACATTAATTTAATTGTAATTCTTTATTTTATAATTTTATTTGCTTAAAAGTCTAATTAAAAAATAAATTTTTACAACACAATAATATAGTATAAGTCATAATAAAATTTAATTATTGTTGATAGAATGATTTTAATTATTTAATTAATTAATGAATTAATATAATATATATTCAAAATTTAAAATTATTATTATAATTATACTACACAATGCATGAATTTTCGAATAATAATTTATACATATTTGAAATCATTGTTGTTACTTAAAATTAAATACAAAGTTTTACCCTTTGATTCGTATTTGACGTTATGATAAAATTAATTTTTAATATTAGAAAAAGAATTATATGCCAAACTCCAGTTTCTATTCTTAGAAATTTTACAAGATATTAATAAATCAAAGTATCAAATTGTTGTAATCTATAAACAAACGTTCATGAGCTGTTCAATCATTATTGTTGATGTATGGAATAATTGAGTTGCTAAAATTACATATTTTATTTAAATATTAAAATTAACCCATCAATTAACAACAAAATCCAAAACATCCTATTTATCATGATAAAAACATTAGTTGGCTAATTGGATCAATAGAATTGGTAGGCTAGAATTTGGCCGTCGGTGCCTCTTAAAGTCTAAATATGAAAAGGATGGCGTCGAAAGAGTTGGTGCGGTATGACAAAGAATTCTGCGTTGTCAAAATTTATCCAACCCATTTGATAAAACTCGAGCTTAATTGGGAACCGAGGTATGGTTTTGTGAAATACAGCGTCGACAACAACGCAGCACCACCATGTGTGCGTCGGAGAAGGATTCCCACTGGATGCCATACGCATATTTTCTTAAAGCTGGGAATTTTCAATTTTCTTCACATGTGGAAATGTGAATTTATTGACACGGCGAAGCATAAATCATAGTGTGATCTTTGCATAACAATGTTCTTAAGGTGAATTTTTTTTTTTTTTTTGCACTGCATACATAAAGTAATTTAGGCATTAAATTAATTAAAAATATTATAAATATTCAGATAAAATTATTATCATAATAATAATAATAATTAATTTTTAAATATTATTTTATTATTTTTATTATATATAAATTATATATTGAATGAATATTTACATTTACACTCAATTTAGAAAATTATTTGAGAGATAAAGAAAATAAAAAAGAAAAATAAATTTTGTTTTTTTCATTTATTTTCTCTCATTTATGTTTAGATAAAAAAGAAAAAAAATAAATTTATTTTTCATTGTTTGAAAAGTAAAATATGAAAAGAAATAAAATTGTTATTTTATATATTTATTATTTTAGCTTTATTTGGATAAAGAAGAGATTGCATGATTTTTCAGTAGAAAATCATTAAAGATTAGAGTTGTAAATTTATAATGAACATTTAAAAATTGCCTTTAATTCTCATATTTTCTCTTTGAAAGGATAATAAAAAGAGTAAAATAAATATTAATTTTTTTTCTTTTTTTATTTTTTTCCTATCCCAAATAGGAAAAGTTCTAATCATCTTTTATTTTTCATTTTTATTTTACTTTATTTCTTATTATCTCTTAATTTTTATTTTACTTCATTTCTTATTTTCCTTCTTCCAAATATAAGATTAGTGTGGGATGCTTTGGGTAGCAATTCAATTAATAATATTTTTTTTACATGGAAAAAATGGAATTTTAAGAACGATTTTTTACTCTTTCTACATCACTGTAAATCACGTCATGCATGGATATTTGACCATATAAATTCAACGAATCTTAAAATTCAGGTTTATTACAGAAAAAAAAAAAATTTAACGTGTAAATGAAACTAATCGTCAGTAATTATTTGTATGGAAATGTACTTTCAATTTATTGGCAGAAACCCAATCTTTGTGTCCAATCATATCCTGGGCTCTCTCAGTGCTACTCCATATTGAGTTAAAGGGCCAAATCAATAATCAATCCCATCCAATGGACACCAAACGTTCAAAAGTTGGGCCTAAGGCCTGGACTTTGGACTGGGGTGAAGGCTAAAGTCTCATTCATGTTATTAATGATATGGTAATTAATTATTAAATATTATTAAATTAGTTACTTTCTGATGACATTTCCGTGGAATTTAACCGAGCCTGCACAAATTAACCGGGCCTACGCAACAGAACGTGTCATCGAGTCACAGCTTTTTGCTAGTCGCTCAACCTGACAAAGCGTGTGGAAGTAATCTTCAGCACCCAACAACGGCAAATGCTAAACTCCTATCGTGCAGTCGACGCTATGTTAGCACGAGTGGGCGTTGGACCTTCTTTTTTGCTTACTTGCTTGTTAAAATGCACGCATTTCCTCTGAAGTAGTTTTTAGTCTGTGGCGAAAAGGCTGTGGTGTCAGAACCTGCCACCGCTTGCATGAGCCCATGTTTATGTAGTGGGGCGATGATTTTAGCTTTTTGAGTTCACTTTATTATTTCAACAAATCAAGAACACTAATCATCTCAAATACCTCCGGCTTCTCCTCTCCTCTCTACTTGTATATGGAGGACGCTAAACCTCTACGAATTGGCCCTCCTTCCGCTTCTGGTATAATCCTCTAGTCTCTAGTAAATTATGTTTATTTTCCTGAACTATTCTGGCTTGCTGACGTGAACTTTTCCGTTTTTTTGGCGAAGGCGGTGGGCCCCAGAGGAGTGATGATACAGTACGGCATGCGATGACTGACGTAAAGGAGGAGGAAGGTGGAGCAGAATCACCGTCGATGAAATTGTTGGGTATAGGGATTGGTGCAGCTGAGCATCGTCCCGTGATCATCAAACACAGCAAGCCTCCTCTGTTAACAGCGATACAGCTGGATGAGCTTCAGCGACAGGTGGTGATATACGAGTACATAGCACGTGGACACCCAGCGCCTTCCGCTCTTGTATTTCCTATTTGGAATAGCGTTGCTGCTTCTCTTGGCTGCGATTATGCTGCAATTTATAGGTTATATCCAAGCTGTAAGTCTTTGTTTGTCCTTTTTGCTTCGCTAGCTAGTGATAGCATTTTAGCTTATAATTTTATGTTAGAATCATATCATCATTGTATATTTTCCTGTTGTAGAACAATGTTATGGTTTAGAGACACGCATATTTTTTCATTCAATAGTTTAGAGTATAAGTATTAAATGTTTTAGTTTCTGTTTAACAAGTTAAATATCTTTCTTGGAAATAACATGGTGTCTGTTGTTTTGTCTTGTATCACTGAACTTCAAATTTGGGACAAAATATGCCAATTTGTACTTTTTGTCAAATTTGAGATGGGTGCATCGACATGGAATTCTTTTAAATTGGACAGAAAGAATTTGATGTTGAGCAGTAATATTAGTGAGAGAAGTTTGACTGCTTATAATAATCTTTCTTGGTTTCTTGTTTTCAGTTGTGGGATTCAGCCCTCAGGATTTTGATTATAGAAACTTGATGGATCCAGAACCTGGGAGGTGTAGAAGAACTGATGGCAAGAAATGGAGGTGTAAGAAGAATGTGG
>CATIWR010569612.1:0-42049 GCA_949677035.1 Omphalea diandra | reverse complement strand
AACTTGACATTCTCTAGGATTAATTGTGACTTTATTATCTTTGTCACATAATTGACTTGCACTTAGCAAATTATATTGCAAGCCATCAACTAACAAAACATCATTAATTAAAGATCAATCATCCTTACCAATGGTTCCAATGCCAATTACCTTACCCTTAGCATTGTTACCAAATGTGACATTATCACCTTCTTTTTCCTTTAGGGCCATGAATAACTTCCTATTGCTCGTAATGTGTTGAGCATCCATTATCCACATGCCAATCATTTGATTCATTGGTGGCTACCAAACATCCCTACACAACACAAATAAATCATCTATTCTTTAGTACCCAAGCACATTTGGGTCACAAGGGGTTAGGTATTGAAGGGTCCTGCAATTTGAGGTGAGCCTTCCTAATGTAAAAATAAACATTAATATGTTTATATCTCATGCAATAATGGCATTGAAGTTTAGGCTTATATGTCTTTCTTTTATGCATTGTCTTGGTATGAGTGGGGGATTTTCTTATACCAATATGATGTGTGTGAGAACATGAGCATGCATGTAAGGATGTATATGTGAATTTTTTATGTGTGTCGGGATTAACTTGCTTCGTATTGTACATGTAAGCATGATTAGCCTTTTTAGAATTAGACTTTGAGCCTTATTGCACTTTCCCTTTACCTTTAGGCATTGGAGGTCTAGTGCTTTGGGCACTCTTCTTTCCAATAACCTCAATACTTGAAGTTTGAGGTATTGAGGCTCTAATGAATGTAGTGAGTGTAGGTGTGGAGGTTAAGGCTTCATTAAAACCTAGACCATGCCTAATCAAAGGAGGCCTTTATGATACTATGAGTGTATCCAAAACTTTTTTACCCTTATGAAATTTAGAGATAGTGCTTGTAAGCTCAATGACTTCTCCTTTTAAAAGTCATTCTCTTTTCTTAATAAAGCTAGTGATGAAAATGATTTGGAGAGATTTTCCATAGATTTTTTGATTCCTTCATTTGAAGTCCTCAATTCATTTACAAGGCTATTAAGGGATTTGTAATCATCCTTTAAATTTGTGCACTTCCTCTTATAAGTTTTCATTTGTGACTTATATTTGTCACATTTTAATGTGAGAGCTTCTTGAAGCTCATCATCTACATCATCTAAATCATCATATTCAAAATTAGAATGAGATGAAGTGCTTACCACATTAGAAGAATCCTCTTAAGCCATGAAACATATGTTAGCAATCTTCTCTTCTTCATCATCTTCATTTGAGCTATCATCCCAAGTGGCTTTAAAGCTCTTCCTCTTCTCTTTGTTCCCTTTCTTCTTCTTCTTTAGCTTAGGGCAATCATACTTAATATGGCCTTACTTGCCACACTCATAGCAAGTGATATCAGTTGATTTCTTCTTGGGATTAAGAGTTATTTTCTTGAAGTTCCTTCTTTCTTTTCTTCTTTTAATCAACTCCTTGGTCCTTCTAGAGAGCATTGCAAGTTCCTTATCCTCCTTGTCACTCTTCTCTTCACTTGAGGTTATTTATACTTCTTTTTCCTTTGAAGATGATTTGAGTGCCAATGTCTTCCTTTCTTACTTTTCAGATTTTTCTCCTTGGCCCTCATTTTCTTCATTTCCTCATCTTTCTTTAAGGCCAACTCAAGAGTCAAGAGTTTGCCTATTAAAACATTTGTTGGCACCTTCCCTATTTACAGGTTGGACTCTTGGATACTACATACTCTGGCACCAAATTTCTCAAGAGGTAAAGACTTTAGAATTTTGGAGTTTATCTCATGGTTTGTGAGAACCCTACCAAACTTCTTCATGTTGGTGACAATAGCTAGGAGTCGATTTGTCATATTTATTAGACTATCATCCTCCTTCATCGTGAATAACTCCCATTCTATCATGTACATCTCATCTCAAGTCGGTTGGATTTCACTAAGGTGTTGTCATCATGATAGTTCTCCAAAGCTTTCTAAATGCCATAAATAGTTTGGCATTGTTGTACCCTTCCAATTTCTTCTCTTGAAAGAGAACTTATAAGCATAGCTCTTTTATTTTTGCCAGTAGATCTTTTGTGAGCTTCTATCCATTCTTCTCTAAGGATTAGTTTTTCACTCTCATCTACCACTTTAGTGGGTGGCTTCCATTCTTTAACAATAACATCCCATAAATCCACCACACCAGTGTCTAGATAGATCTCCATCCTACACTTTTAATGAGTATAATCTGCTCCATCAAAATAAGGCTTGAGATGTGTGTGGATTCTTTCTTGTGATATTGATCTTTACCCACTCAATTAAGGTTTTTAGTGAGACTTGGCTCTAACACCACTTATTGGCCTAGGGCACCAAGAAGGGGGCATTGAATTGGTGGTTGATTAAAAATTAAAATGAAAGATAAATGTGTTTAAGTTGAGAAGAAGAAGAGAAAAATTGACACAAGTGTTTATAGTGATTTGGGTGTTAACAGACCCTACATTCGCTCCTCACTCTCCAATTGGGTATTTTACTCAACTTAATTGGTGTTTTTAAGCCCACACCAAACTTTTACAACTTGTGTTTATGGCTCACACAAAAACCTTACACCTTGTGTTTTCTAGGCTCACACAAAAAACCTCTCACAAGTGTTTTGTAGGCTCACTCTAAAACCTTTTACAAGAGTTTTAACTCTAGGCTAACTCTCAACCTGTTTGCAATGATGTTTATTACTCACACCTAACAATTAATAACACATAAATGAGAAAGAAAGATTGAGTAGCAAATAGGCAAGAGTTTGGTTATAAATTAATGAATTCTCTTGCAATTATGTATGTTTGGTGGAGTATTTATAGCTCATATCCACTAAAAAGACATTAGTCTAAAACTGTCAACAAATCTTCAAGATGTGTTAGGCAGATTTAGCATTAAATGCTTGTCAAGTAGAAGTCGCGATTGCTACTACCATTTCGCGGTCGCAAATTTTTAATTTCCATTGTGGAGCATAAAATTTTGGCAAAAAAAAAACCTATTTGTGTCTAACGGTTAGTCCAGGTGTCAGTTGTCCATTGGTTATCCAGGAAAATACAGTCATTGTTCTCTAAACACTATCAAAATTTGCAGTCACGAGATAACTATGTCTTGGGCGCGACTGAGATCGCAAATTCCTCTGTTTGGTGAGGAAACTACAACTTCTTGAGTCGCAATCGCTACCAAATATTCGCCTTTATGAGTTTTGATCTTTAAAGGTTACTTAGGACACTTAGCACGATGTGGCTGTGGCTATGGTTCCCTCCACTGTCACTATGAAAGTCGCAGTCGCTAATCTTGACGCAATACCCACCGCAAATTTCTCTATGACTCAAGCTTCACTTCTTTCGGCTATGTCGCAGCTGCGAATATCCCCACAAATTCCTCTGGCTTAGTTTTATCCATCCTTGTGCTTATTCACGGTCGTGAATTATAATATACACACCGCGAGTTAAAGTGATCTTTTACAAGGTTGGAGATTTTGAACTCCATCCAACTTTTAATGAAAAAACTAACTTATAACCTGTAACACAACACTAAATGAAAGTATTAATACTGATCAATCTCTATTGTCAAGATCAAAAGAGGTTTGTGTCAAGATCAAAAGAGGTTTGTGACTTAGGTTAAACCAACCTAGTCCAACAAAGCTAATGAGGTGATGGTAAGACATAATGTATGACTCTTTTTTTATTGAGATTAAGGTAAAACAAATGTCCCTGTTTATGCCCCTTCATGATCACTTATCTCTTTCAAAGGTCTTGCACATCACAACCATGAGATGAAAATTTAACTAAATAATTATGATTAACTTAGCTACCCAACAAAAATCAAATTGGTTATTAATCAAGGAACATAAAAGGTTTTAGCAAGGCAAATGGATTTTGTAGAATTATTTGGCAAATGAATAATACCAACTCCTTGAATTTGTGATTTTATGCCAATTGCTTTCAGGAACAACGTTTCAAATCAATAAACACATATTTTTTATTGGCCATGTGGTTGAAAGCAACCAAATTAAAAAGCCAAGGAGTACATTTAATTCCTTTACCTAATAAGCTAATAATAGAAAAAAAAAATATAGGAAATACAACTTAGAAGAGTTGATTGTGTTGAGTCTTGAATCATCTTTTGAATAGCGTATGGCATAAGTGATGTCACATTAGTGTTTTCTGTCTCTTGATCACAACTCATAGTAATAAAGTTTGGTTGACTTTGCTTATTCTTTAAAAGTCTGCAATCCAAAATGATATGGCCTGATTTCTCAAAGTAGTTGCATATATTTCGCTTTCAGCAATGAGATTGAACATTCCTAAGTTCATTATAATACCTACATGGAATATCTTTTTTGTTTCCATGCCCTTTGTTTTGATTGAGATTTTCCATGTGAAACAAGAAGAATAATCAATAGGATTAGTTTTTGTGTCCAACTGAGCTTGTGTCTTCAAGTGTGTAGCATCATGAATAAGTTCTCCCAATATAGATTCCATATTCAAAATCACCATGATTGATTAATGTGCACATTGCTATCTCCAACTCAGGTTGAATCTTTATGAGAAATTGCATCACTCTTCCACAATCTCGTTCTTTCTTCACTTCAGCATATGTAGTTGGTGAGTTTGTACAAAAAGAAATAAGATCTTGATTTGTCCACAACTTCAACATTTCAGCATAAAAAAGTTGCAAATATCTTTATCCATTTGGCTGATGTTGACTATTTCATATTCAAGTTCAAATTGTCATGACTATTTCACTTGAGAATAAATTCCTTTAAGATGATTCCATATATCAACAACAGTCCCGAAAGATCGAAGACTTAGTGTAACATCAAGTTCAATTGAGTTAAGTACCCAAGTAATAACCTGCACATTCTTTATTTTCTAACTTCTCATTACTTTCTTCTTTTTCAGACGCCTAAAGAATTCTAGATAATTCCTTTTTCCAACAAAAATCCAAAAAAAAATCTCCAAAGTGCAAAATTTCTACCATTGAATTTGATAGATTTGGTTTTGAATTTGTTTGTATCCATGATGGTTGATTAGACGTTTTGAACAAGAATAAAGTCTAAATAAGAATATATCCCCTACAGGATAAGCGCAAAAAAATGAAAAAAGAAATTCTCAAAAAAATGTAAGCCAAAGCATATTATCTTTGATACCATAATAATATTTAGAAGAGAGGAAGAATGGAAAAGTAATTTTTGTATATCTCATTACAAAAGTTACAGACCTATTTATATACAAAACTCATATATATATATGGTAAACCTAGCTAATCAAGGACCAATAAAACAGGTAATATACAATTAGAATCTCAAAATATTATGTGAGATTTTCTTCCTTGATTTTAAGCAAGATCTTCTCCTTCTAATAGTCTCTCGCACTACATTAAGATTGTATTTGATTAATTTTTATATATTACTGAGTTTCATTATACGTTATTTATTTTTTATTTTAATCATATCAAAAATTTTTTTTTATTTTTTAGAATTGTATATCAAATTATGTATTGAATTTATCATATTATATTATATTATTTATTTATTTACTTTTAGTAAATGTGTGACAATATTTAGAGTAATCAAATAGTTTATTAAATGGATATTTTTGTTATTAGAGCGTGTTTGATATTTTATGTACTGCTATATTAAAAATTTAATATAATTAGAATATAAAATATAAAAAATATATAAAATCTAAAATTGATATAATTAAAATATAAAGATAAAAATATAACAAAATATTGATATAAAATTTAAAAAATAAAAGTAATTTCAAATGTGACATTACTGTTTACAAATAGTATGACATTAGATCAAAAATTTTGAAAATTGATTAGTTATTTGGCCCGGTTTAGCATAAAAAATCGGTTAAAATGAAAATAAATTGATCAAAATTGAAAAAGTTACCTAAAACTGAAAATCAAATCAATTCAATTCAATATAAAATTGCATTATTTTGTAAAAAAAATTTAAAATTTTTTAAAAATATAGTAATTTATTCAAATTTTAAAATATTATTTATTATATAATATATATAATTTTTTAATTTTGAAATAAAATAAAAAATATTTTATTAAATTGAACAGATCAAATTAATCCAATGAAAAATCAATTAACTGGTGGATTCAATTTTTTGGTTCATTTTTTAAAAACATTGCTGACGAAGAGCGCTTTTTATCTTATTGATTGCGATAAAGTGTTTCAATTTCGAACACAAGCGGAAGCATGGGAATGGTATGGATATGGATTCCACGGAAGAAAAGCCAGCAGAGGATAAAAATTAAAACGTGCAAGGGAACGAACTAATCGTCCAAATAAAACTCACCCAAAAGAACCAATAAAGCCAAGCAAAGAGGAGGAAAATAAACATATCAAACATGTTGAGGAGAGTAGCGAGACAAGCAGTTTCAGCTTCTTCAAATCCATGGAGATCAAGCCCATTTCAATTTCTTCAGCAGAGTAGGCACTTTTGCATGGCAGTTCTTCTCGATGGCATAGATCGAAATTCTGGGGCCTTTCGGCATAACTCCAATGCCATGGATAGCCTCATATATGAGCTCCAATCTATGTAAATGTGCATTAAACAACTGTATATATGTATTTATCTGTTTATTGATGTGAGGACTGAAATGGGTTGGTTTTGATTCAAGGTTCTAGCTGGAGGAGGAGATGCAGCAGCGAAAAGGAATAGAAGTAGGAACAAGTTTTTGCCAAGAGAAAGAATTTATAGACTAATCGACCCCGGTTCTTCATTCCTCGACCTGTCACAGGTTTTGGGATTTCTTTACTTTTCTTTATTTATTTTGTTTGGCGAAATCTTGTGGACAATGGTTAATACTAGGACACTTACAGTGGATGCTGATTGAAAATAGAAAAGGAAGTAAGTAGGACGAATTTAGTATTTTATTTTTTTAACCTCCATCTTTTGGGATTTTGAAGAAGTTGGTATCCTTGGAGAAATGATGCATCAACTTGGATTAGTTGAGCAAGAGCTTTTCAGTTTGAGGAAGCCTGGAGACTAATATATTACGTAGTAAATAACTTTTGAGATATTGGTATTCAACTAATACATTGATCAAGGTTTTTGTAAAGATTTTGAATCAAGAATATGAATCTAGAAATTCAATTGTTCGTACTGTGTCATGGCAGAGGCTGACTAGTTGATTGCGACTTTGCAAAGTCATTGTGCAATGAGTGGGATGAACTAATGAGCTATAGACTTATTCTTTCAGGGCAGATCTACAGATAGCTATCCTGTTCATTTGAGTGGTGTCTGACTCAGGGATTTTGTCTATTCTTTATGGATGGCCTTGGGCTGTGCTTGTTAGATTTTACAAGGCCTTCGAAGCAACAGGTCAAACAAACATCACCATTGACCGGACAAGCACCACAAGTGTACATATACACTTGATTTTGAGCCAAATAGCCCAGCCAATGAACCTTTATATGTTTGTAACATTTTGTTGGATAATGATCTTAATGTTTCTTTTTGAGAAGATTTACTTTTACATGCTGTAACGTAATTTATTATGCCCTTCTTCTTATTGTATATTGAATGCTTTAAGCTTGCAGGCCATGAATTATATGAAGAAGGCTTACCATCTGCTGGAATAATAACTGGAATTGGTCCAGTTCATGGGCGACTTTGTATGTTTGTTGCAAATAACCCTACAGTTAAAGGAGGAACTTATGATCCCATCACAGTGAAGAAACATCTTAGGGCACAAGAGATTGCTTCTCAATGCAAATTACCATGCATATATCTTGTTGATAGTGGGGGTGCTTTTCTACGAAAGCATACTGAGGTCTTTCCAGACAGGGATAATTTTGGTAGAATTTTCTACAATCAAGCCGTAATGTCTGCTGAAGGAATCCCACAAATTGCACTGGTATTGGGTTCCTGCACTGCTGGTGGTGCCAACATTCCTGCAATGGCTGATAAAAGTGTAATGGTCAAAGAAAATGCAACCATATTTCTGGCTGGACCACCACTTGTGAAGGTCAATTCCAAATTTATACTATTCCAAACTGCTTGATGCAGTTGTTACTTGTCTTTTATTCCATATTCTGCATTGGCCATAATGCTTTATATTGCATATATGGATCATCTTGTTGCATGCTTGCAAATTAACACATGAATTGATGTGTTCTTCTATGTACAATTGTTTAAATATAATAAATTAGATCTAAACGAGAATTTTGGTAGGCTGCTACAGGAGAGGAAGTCTCTGCAGAAGATTTGGGTGGTGCTGCTCTGCATTGCAAAACATCTGGAGTCTCAGACTATTTTGCTCAAGGTATCATGGTCCTGTGCTTACTGCACTACCTTTTATGTGCCACTTGCGAAGAAGTTGTGTATTCCTGGTGCCATATGTTAATGCAGTACTTACTTTATGTAATCATGATATATGAGTTTATAGAATGTTATTAGATGAGTTTAGAGTAAAATTTCTTATTGAAATGTGTTATGGATCTCTCTTTTTCGATCTTCAGAGACAATGCTACAAACCTATTCATTTACTTAGCTGGCTTCATGCCTGAATTTATCTTCTTGTAGATGAATTGCATGGACTTGCTCTCGGGAGGAACATCATCAAGAACTTGCACATGGCTGGAAAACAAGGGATGATGAATGGGTTGCATAATCCAAATCTTGATTATAAAGAACCATTATATGATGTAAAGGAGCTTCATTCTATTGCGCCAACAGACCTAAAGCAGGCCTTTGATATTTGCTCTGTTATTGCTCGAATTGTTGACGGCAGTGAATTTGATGAATTCAAGAAATTGTATGGGACTGTAAGGACCACTCTAATTACCTGAATTATTAACCTTATAATTTTCCTTATGTTATAATAATGATGAGATTCCAATTGCATTTGCACAGACTCTTGTAACAGGGTTTTCTAGAATTTTTGGACAATCTGTTGGAATCATCGGAAACAATGGGATATTGTTTAATGAATCTGCTCTAAAGGGAGCACATTTTATTTATGTACTCAACATAGCATTCCTTTGGTCTTCCTTCAGCATATCACTGGATTCATGGTACATTAATCAGTGTTACTTTCCAATAATCTGTTGTAGAGCTGATTTCATTGTGCGTTCTGCAATAAGAAAGAGTACTGAATTGATTGATACTGTAGAACTAGTATATTCTTTGCTTTTTAAAATTCATTCTGAACGAAAGTAGTCCAATTGAGAGTTGGAGATTATGTATATGAGAATTGTACATAAAAGACAGAAAGAAGAAAAATTAATGTCTAAACTATGTGCCAAATAGTATGCGGGTTTTAGTGAATATTACAGGTGTGAATTTGATATTGAGGAATGTGCAGGAGAAAGGAAATTAGAATTCCAATTTGGATTGAACCTTAGCTCTGAAACTTTGCCTGCTAACTGGAATAAACAGAAGAGGGAAACCCAAGCATGTAGCAAAAGTCTAGTAAAACATCTGCTTTGCTTGTTCTGCACAGTTATATTATGTCGTGGAGATGCAAAGATTATTGAATTTGAGGCTTTCACAGTTTTGAAATTCCTTTTTCCTTATGATATGTAGAAAACACATTTTCATTGACTCTTACAATAATCCAGGAGAGAATTTTATCTCGGAAATTTGTGTGAATGCTTTCCTAGGTTTAAAAAGTAGTATTCTTAGTCAAGAATCATGTTAGCATGGCATTGATCTTTTTCCTCTCTCTCTGGTTTGCTTTTGATATGACCATTATTCTGCTTCTGTTTCACTTTGGTTGCATAAAATTTATAAGATATTAAATCATGTGTTTTTTTCCTCCCATACTACTGTATGGAACAATAACACCATTTCATTGGTCAGGTTGGTTCAAGATCTGAAGCAAATGGTATAGCAAAATCTGGAGCAAAAATGGTGATGACTGTTTCTTGTGCAAAGGTTGGTTTCGTCCTCTTTTTTTTTAAAAAAAAAAAATTATTTATTTATTTATTTTAATCTGCTTCTAAGTGAGGAGATTGCAGATTCCTTTTTGGGAAAATTATATGCTATGCTTCACTGGGAAAAATGAAGATGACATGGAAGAAAAATAATTTTATTGTTTTTTGTTAATGTCTGCGCAGGTCCCCAAGGTAACTATTATCGTTGGTGGAAGCTTTGGTGCTGGAAATTATGCAATGTGTGGCCGTGCATATAGCCCCAATTTCTTGTTTATTTGGCCAAATGCTAGAATATCTGTGATGGGTGGTGCTCAGGTATTGTATGGACTCCTTTCACATGACCAAATTAACAATCATTTATGTGGGATTTAAATGATAATTGGACGTAGGAATGACAGTTAATATTAATGCTTATGAGGCCTTCTAATGATCCTCTCTAGAAATTGTACATTTTGGATCAGATACTTGTGGCAATATGTACCCAATTTGTTGGTGCAGTCTAAGGGTGGTGCCTTGCTGTTAACTCTAAAATTAATAATTTTGTTTATCATGATCCATGATTAGAGCTAAAAGTTTGAACATTATTCCAGAAATTTTAAATGTGACTTGCTGTGCTTGTTTTGCACATGTTACTTATTATTCTCCCAAAAGTTTTTGGATTTTCTTTTCTTAGTGTTTCTGGATTTTCACAATAATTTGTTCCTCGTTAACTGTTCTCAGATCCAATATACACTAATAAATGGATTATTATTTTTTTGGTCAGAAATCTTTAGTCAGAAATCTTTAGTTGCTTTCTAAGTGCTGATTTACTTGTTTTGCTTGTGATACTCAGGCTGCTGGGGTGCTGTCTCAAATAGAAATGGCAAACAAGAAAAAGCAAGGATTTTCAGGTGACTTAACTTTCTCAAAACAATATTGTGGTTAATTTAACCCATTTTCCAACTCATAACTTAATAACATTATAATTCCTAAATAGAAAATCAAAACACAAAAGCTCCCTAGAATTTAAAAATTATGTCTGAAAAGTAATTCTGGCTTCTTGAATGGCCAGATTGTTTAAGTGGTTGCCATGTAATCATTTCTGTAATTAATAATTGCCGCATTAGCCTACTTTTTCTCTTTCTTCTTTATCCCCTCTCTCCAACTCTTCTCCCCTTTCTCCACTATCGATCCAATTACCTATCATCGTGTATTGCATGGACTGTGGAACCACTACAGCGGAGAACCACTAACCATTGCAATTAGATGGACCTGATGCTCTCTAGGCAGAGCTCTTGAATCGAAACAATTCTTGATGGAGAAAAAAAATCAGGATATGACCTTTGATATCAAGAAGGTAAGGCACCAAGGCAGTACTTGCCATCGGTGAAGGTAGATTGAAGTTATAGATTTAAATCTTCGACTGGCTTTCTGCGAGGTTAGAATTGAAGAGGGAATGAATGATTGATGCAAGGATTTGACTTAAGCTCGTAAATGGCTCTGTTAACAATGCTTATTGCAGGTTTAAATTTCCAACTTGCTTTCCTTTACTCTTTCTTTCATTTTTTTCCTGTATCACTTCCACCTGCTACTTTCATAAGCAAAAATTTTCCCTTAATACACTTATTGTGCTCACATCACTAACTTGCCTCGTCTGTCTCTCCCTCCTAGCTATTGCAAGGTGCTGTTGTCACCTCAACAACTCGCTAGAAATTGAAATCTCACAATAAAATCTTTTAATAATCAATTCTCTGATGTGTAATTTACCCATAATTAAAATTCATAATAAAAAACTCCCAAAATAAGTTGTGATGGAATCCGAGATGCGGTTAAGAGCCAAGATGCAATTGACTTTTGGTAGGCAGAGATTCAGTTACACAATGACCTAGTCGTGTGCAGCAAAGATCTGATTGACGAAGCTTTGAAGAGAAAGAGTGGGGATAATTTAGTAATGGCAACTCCAGATGCAGAAATCAATAACATAAAGAATTGGTAGAGAAAAAGGCAATGACATCGATTCAGTGAGAATAGTTCTATGAGGCAGCGACTACCATGACTTGGTGGAGAGCGAGAACATTGTGAAAGCACGGGTGGTTATGGGTGTGAGATTTGAATTGCCATGAGACTCATGAACGTTGAGGTTTGGGGATAGCAATAGAAGTGAAGATGGGAGAATTTGAGGGCTTTTGTAGCATTTCGACATTTTTTTTTCAATTATAAAATGTTGATGTGGCATTCATCTGTGTTTTCCTGCTACTTTAAAGGTCGGAAAAAATTTTCTGGTCTGATATTCGTATTTAAGGATTTTTTATTATAATTTTCTATTCAAGGAGCTTTGTGATATCAAACTTAAATTGAGAGATAGTGGATGAAATTAACCCAACAATATCAAATCCATATGCCAAAACTAGATGATGCTTATTATTTGTATGTATGAATTCATTATTGTAGCGGACAAAGGAAGAGGAGGAAAGATTCAAGTCCAAGGTTGTGGAGGCATACGAGAGACAAGGAAATGCTTATTATTCCACAGGGAGGCTTTGGGTTGATGGAATCATCGATCCGGCTAACACAAGGAAAATCATAGGTCTGTGCATCTCTGCTTCCACCAATCGTCCATTGGATGGTACCAAATATGGTGTATTTAGAATGTAATGTAACTAATTTGAGTTGTAGAAAAAAATTGCAAATCATTTTTTTTCTTAAGTTGAACAAATATATATCTTAAAAAAAAAAAAAAAAAAGCACCAATAGACGAATACTTTATGCTCATTACACCAAATGTGTTATTGAATTTATTGTTTCACTAGAATAAAGTTCAATAAAGATATAGAAAAGGCAAATTCGGAAAATTTCGAAGTCTATCTTATAATTTGCATTCAAATTATTGATTCAAAGTTATCTATTAATTTATAAAAAAATTTAATATTATTAGACATTAGTGATAAATATTTATTATTTTCTAAATGGAAACAATAGCAATATCATAAATAATAGATGATACTTAAAATGAAAATAAATTGCTTAAATATCTTAAATAATAATAAATTAAAGTTAAATAGATAGACAAAATGAAAATAAGGTGTATGATTGAGAGATAAATAAAACTAGGAGTGTAGATGAATTGAATTTGAGTATTTAAGTAATTGATTGACCTTGAGCTTAAAAATTAAAGTTCAATCAAGTTTGAGCTTTGAGTTTTAAAGTCAAACTTGAACTTGAGCCTGATAGAATTTAACTCGGCTCAACTTAATTACACCCTTAAGTAATAAAAGCATATAGTAAGTCGATATTAAATTCTTATTTAATAGAGAGATTGAACAAAATACTTTTTTACATTAAAAAATAAAAATGTATTGTATTGTATTTAAATTTTAAGGATAAATAAATAATTTAATAAGATTAAGTTAATTGAATTTTATAGTAAAAATAATACATATTTATATAGAGTAAGTGGATTAATCGTCTTAGATTCTGCACGAGAGTTTGTTAAAAAACCTTTAAGAGTGAAATTTATATGTAGGTTAACTAATTGACCTAATTTATGAGTTTTTTTTTTTGGTTTAATGTAGATGAGAGTTAATGAAAGTTAAATATTTTACATCTATTAATATACATATCTTTGTTTTCTTAATTTTCAAATCAATAATTATATAGTCTAATAAAAAGAATTTAACTAGTTTACACCAATTAGTCTTTTATTTTTCAAAAACTTCAAGAAAATTAATTCTCTAGTTTATTGTGTTGTGACTAACTCTAAACTTCCACTTTTGCTCCATGATCTAGGATCTCAACCCTTAAACATATGTGGCCAACATACATCCAAGTAACTTAAGCTCAAACATAATAAATCAAGGAAACCTAATACAATTGAAACTAAATTCTCTTTACATGATCATGAAAAAATGTTTGGTTTTCGCCCTAATATCTATAATAAGAAAGTTAATTCATTCTAAGAGAAAAAGAAGAAACAAAATTGAAAAAATCCATTGAAATCAGAAGAAAAATCCCAAAAAATAATTTGCCCTAAAATAATGAATTCTAAGAAAACTCTTTAAAATCTCTTAAATTCTCTCACAAACTTGGAGTAGATGACATATCTAAATTATTCTCTCCAAATTTATCTTTCATATGCCCAGAATGAATGAATCAACTAGGTCTTTTTTGTTGCTTAAAAGAAATAGTCTTCTGTGTTTTGCATTATGTCCTAACCGATCTGCATGCCCTACACATGGCCTATTCACTTAACTGCTATCACGATATGTGTTGCTAAATGGTCAACTTTACATTCCCGCATGGCCAAATGCATTGACCATGCAATAACTCATGCAACCGTGCTAAAAATTGCAATTAAGCTCATTTTTCGAGAATTTCGTGTGAAAGCAATAAAGAGACATAAATGACTTATTCCAAAATAAAAATACGTAGAAAACAGGAAAAAATTTTAATTTTTAACCTGAAATTATATGCTAAAACAATTTCTATCAAACTCCTCCCAAACTTAGAGTTTTGCTTGTCTTAAGGCAAAAGAAAAATCAAACAAAAGAATTTTTCAACTCAACAATTGCAAACCATTGGATTTAGGAAAATGTCATAATAACTAAACACTCTAAACTTATAAGAAAGTTTAAAACATTTAATTCCACTTTTCAAATTTTGCAAAAAATTTCAAGTATAAATCAACTAAGAAATATACATTTCTCTCTACTAATGCAATTTAAAATCAAACATCATACATGTTAGTGTTGCCAAAACTCCTCATAACATAATGTTATACTAAATTCCATAAGCAAGTACACACAATCAATCTCCACTAATGTAATTACACATTTAAGCAAGGATCAAAAGGTCTTTATTGGCTTGTAACATGACTAAAGGTTAGTAGCTTACCAAGGAAAGGATAAAAGTACAAGTAGGGGAATTTCAAGAATCAAATTTACTTAAGAAATACTAAAAATTCTCATATGTTCTGAAGTTTCGCCACTCAACCAACCTCTCCTTCTACATTCTCAACAATAATTATCCTATTTATTATAATTCTATACAAACTCATTAGCAAATTGAGGATAGAATGCTCTTATACAATTATGAGCCCAAAATGATGCAACTTTAACTTAATAGAACTTCACAATTCTCAACTTTTTCTTTTTTTTTTTTTTTTGTTTTTTCAAACAAAAGAAACAATGATATTTATATAATTTACAGCTGTATAATTACAACTAACATAGTTCTTTACCAAATTCCTTCATATCTCAAGTATTTGCAACTTATGCACAACCAAACATAGAAGAATACATTCCTCTTTTTCATCTCACATCATGGAAATTCTAGTATTACTTGAGACAAATTCAATTCTATAGACTCTCTTGAAGGATAAACCATAATATGGACTATATGATAAAAGGGATAAGGGTGCCAAGAATAAGTCTTATACACACTCTTAGAGTGTATTTCATGGCTAAAAAAAGGTGCAAAAAGGATAAAATGAAGATAGGGATGGGGCTAAATAGACTAAACAATGAATGCCTAGATCATTTCCTTGTTCAAATGTGAATTGTTATTTCGCCTCAAAAGATTGTGTGCCTTGTTTGAGAATTAGTGGAAAAATCTTTAACAAACTAACATGTACATGCTTTGAAATTAAATAAGCAATCATTTTCTAAGTGTAATTATTCAAACAACTTCTTAATAAAAAAATATACAATGCAATTGCTCACATCGTTTATCAAGTATCCTTAAATATCTAAATTTTCAAATAAAAAAATCATGCCTAGATTATCACAACATTTTGATAAATCCAATTTTTCACAATTATTTCATTAATCAATACTTAAATTCAATTATTCCTTTACTCTTTGAACATACAATTCTCAAAGTAATTTCTTAATAAAACATATATAATGCAATTGCTCACATTGTTTATCAAGTATCCTTAAATATCTAAATTTTCAAATAAGAAATCATGCCTAGATTATTATGACATTTTAACAAATCAAACTTTTTATAATTATTTCATTAATCAATAGTCAAATTCAATTATTCCTTTACTCTTTGAACATACAATTCTCCAAGCATGTTGGATTACTATTGACAAAAAAAAAATGAATTTAATCAAAGAATAATCACAAATAAATAACTAACTATAAACAAAATCTTATTAATCCTAAATGAATCAAATTGAAATTAAAAATTTCAAAACTATGCCCTCTCCCAAACTTAAAGAGAACATTGTTCTCAATGTTTGGTTAAAAGGGAAAAATTGAAAAGCTAAAAAAAAGAAAACAAAAATCTCACTTGTTGCACGTTTGATTTGAATCATGGAGGTAATGGATTTTCTTAGGTCATCGAAGGCTTGCATTTGTTATTATAATGGATTGCTTGGTGTAAATTTTTCTTGCATTGGCTTTCATCCTTCACAAACAACCAACTGATATGAGCAGAATTATGTGACAAAGACAAAATTTAAAATAGGAAACAACCTGTGTTTGACAGTTTGGTTCATGGGTTGTGGCATGGGCCATGCGACAAACCCTGCACCTGAAAATTGAAATTCTAGCGGCATAGCTACTATCACAATCTATTAATGCAAAAATTAATTCCTCTAACACATTCTATGCACTCATTCAAGCTCAATGAAAATAATAAAATGTTGTTCATTTATTCTTAAATATGTTACTAAAGTTATGCATTCATTTTCTTTGAACATAATGAGTAATAATATATATTGTCAATCTGAAGCAATTAACATAATTGTAAAACCAGTACTTTGCAATTCGAATTTACATTATTAAACTCATACTAAGATTTGTGACATATGATTAAAACATTCCACAATATGTAAATTAAAATGAGCATTTACAAGCTTTACTTCTTGTCAAGATACTTAGTCTCTAATACATTTGCCAAAAGTAAGATCAAACACAAGAGGCATTTCACTCAGTTCCTTGGGCTAACTAATTCAATAGAATCATATATTTTAGAGAAAATAAAATTCAAAAAAAAAATTTCATAATCTAAAATATGCTCTTTGGTGTTATCCATTTAGATAATGCAAATTTATGTATTGTGCATGAACTAACTTGTGAATTCATTTGACGCTTATAATATAGTGATCATAATAACAAAATCTAGCAACATTCACACACACACACATAATATCTAACAACATTTCACAAAAATCAATCATACAGTAGTTCAATTTGTCACTCAGATATTTCAGTTGTTTGACCTGCAATTCCATAATCAAAACTCATCCCAAAAATCGACATCCTAATTTACACCTAAACAAAAGTAACAAATAGTTTTTGTGTTTACAATCTGCAATCACATTTAAAACGACCTCTATTTAGCACACACGATATCCAAAACACATAATATGTCCTTGCAAAAATCAATTCAAAACATTGCCTAATATCCATATCCTACTAATTACCCCTGTAGCAGATATCAATTATTCCATAATTCCAACATATGCAACACAAGCTAAAGTAAAAATCACAATATCCAAAAACAAACAATATCTAAAATCAAAACAATTAGAATATCCAACATAACAATAATTAACATATTATTTGAAAATTAAAAATAACTAAAAAAAGATAAGAGTAATCCTTTTACAATCCTGGTGGTGGTGGAGTGAAACCTATGAATGCATAAGAAGCTCTGAGCTACTTCGGCATAGTCTATACTTTCATGTCTAGCTATTAGATCTACACTACTAATTAGGCGTAAGTAGCCCTTGGCGTCTCCTCTTCCTCCTCCTACTCGACATGAATCTTGCCATGGATAAGCACATACTTGCCATCTTCTTTTTTGTAAATTTAGGCCTACAACAGAAAAGAATAGTCAAGTAGCTTGATTGGCGTCACTGGTGCCAATTGAGAGTATTGATACTTAAAACCTCGGTAAGACGTTACGAGGGCAGTGGCCACAAATCCAACCATTATCTTACCTCTTGAGGCTGTGGCCACTGTAATAAGGCGTTATAAAATCCAAACACCTTAGTTTGATGTTTTCTTCTTCACAACGCACCAAAGAAAAAAAATAAATCGTTTAGCGAAATCAAACCTGCATTTTCTGCCCTTGCGAAATGTAGGCCAAAAGGCGATGGATATAATGAAGGGTTAGACTTCTAATCTCATGCAATTTAGACTGCCCTACTATGAATGTTGACTTCTCCACTATGATTTGGTCACAAAATTCTTATTCATTATACTCATGGGGTGGTGTGCGAAGTCCATCTGGGAAAACTAAAATCATATTGAAGAAATCAAAAGGACCTTAATCTATTCATTATACTCATTGGGTGGTGTTCGAAGAATTTAAGTTCAATGTGAAAGGCTCCTTTAGCTGTGGTGGTGGTTTTGGTAGCTTGGAATCGGTACGATCTTCATGGCAGGTTAAAGAATAACCCTACTTATAAGCCTTATTTTTTGCTTCACTCTCGTTATTGGGGGAAGTGTGAATATGAAAGAATTGAGCGAAGAAGAATGAGTTTGGATTAGTGGAAAGATGTGTATAGCAGTGTGAGAGATAAAGGGGGAAATTTAGGTTTTTAAGAAGATGGGAATAATAAGATAGAATGTGATTTTATAATTGTTAGTGGGGAGTTAATGGTATAGACATTTGGACGTGGAGCAATGTGGATGTAGGGTGACGGTTAATAAAAGGAAGAGAATAGATAATGTACTTAAGGTTTCATGGAGGAAGAATAGGGATTTTAAAAATTAAAACTCTTATTTAGTCCATTCAAGACAAATAAGCCCATCTGCCATTAAAACACTAAGCATCCTAATTCTCTATTAAAAAAACATATGCTAATAGCTTAGATTATTCTTAAAACCTAGTCCATCTATCCTTCAGCACAGATCACTTTTCCAAGCCCAGTTCATCATATCATTAAATCTAACTTTTCCAGGCATTTCTTCCTTCTTCTAAATTGCAACTTCTGTATGGCTCTTGGCATGGCCTCTGCGACCTTATTTCAGCACATATTATTATTATTATTATTATTATTATTATTATTATTATTATTATACAAAATAAAATTAAATTAAATTAAGATGCATTACTAAAATGAGGTAAAAGATGATAAAATGTTATGATAAATTCTTCACAATTAGAATTAACCACTACTTGCACAAAGAAATTTTACTATTCCTAAACAATTGAAATGCAATTTGTGCAATGAAATTAAATTAATTATAATGAAACTAACTAATATTAAATTAAAAATTATGTTGGGTCGCCTCCTAATAAGTGCTTGTTTATAGTTATTAGCTCAACTTTCCCTAAAATTAATTTGTTATGGCATTAAGGAGAAGAATTTCTCCTATTGGTACTATTTCTTCACAAAAATATGGCTTCACCTGTTGGCCATTTACTTTAAATGAATTTCCATTTGTTCCTTTCAACTCCATAGCTCCATGTAAAAACATTTGAACTATTGTGAACGGTCCAAACCACCGAGATTTTAGCTTTCCAAGGAAAAGTTTCAACCTAGAATTAAACAATAGAACCTATTGTCCCATTTCAATTGAATGTTTATGAATGTGCTTATTGTGCCACAACTTCATTTTTTCCTTATAAATTTTGGCACTTTCATAAGCATTCATGTAAATTTCCTCTAACTCATTCAATTGAAGTTGAAGCTTTTCTCCAGCCTTTTTCAAATCAAGATTTATGAACCTTATAGCTCAGTATGCTTTATGCTCAAGTTTCACAAGAAGGTGGCAAGCTTTCCCACAGACTAACCTATAAGGAGACTTTCTTAGTGGTGTCTTAAATGTTGTCCTATATGCTTATAACATGTCATCCAGCTTCTGTAACCAATCTTTTCTCGAATTTGACATTGTTTTCTCTAGGAGATGCTGCAATTTTCTATTCAAAATTTCCACTTGTCTAGTAGTTTTTAGATGATATTGGATTGTAATCTTATGTGTGACTTCATATTTCTTAAGCAAAGTTTCAAATTGCCTATTACAGAAGTGACTTCCTCTATCACTTATAATAGCTCTAGGCACCTCTAAACCTTGAGAAAATTAATTTCTTAATAAACTGAGTCACAACCTTAGCTCCATTTATTAGTGAAATAAGTGCTTCAACCTACTTTGATACATAATCTATTGCAACTAAGATGTATAGCTGCCCATAGAATGGAGAAAATGGCCTTATAAAATTAATACCCCACACATTAAACAATTCCACTTTGAGAATGTTATTTAATGGCATTTCGTTGCATTTTGAAATATTACTTGTCCTTTGGTAATGATCACATTAATGTACAAATTGTCATGTATCCTTAAACATCGTTGCCCAATAGAAACCACTTTGCGATATCTTTACAGCTATTGTAGCGGTGCTGAAATGCCCTCCACTCTCTAAAAAATGACAATGTGTTAGAATACCTTGAATTTCTTCCTTAGGGACATACCTCCTAATAAGGCCATCAATATAATGCTTGTAAAGAAAAGGTTCTTCCTAAAAATAATGCCTGCAATCTACCAAAAGTATTATTTTGCTGGTATGACTTATCTCCAAGTATGATCCATTCATCTCCAAGTATGATCCACTCACAATGTAATTGATAATCTTTTCTTACCAAGATATTCCAATATTAAGCATGAAAAGTTGTTTATTTGGGAATTCTTCCTTGATTTCCAGGCCATTGGTTCCACTTTCCTAAGGTTGAATTCGCGATAAGTGATCTGCTATTGCATTCTCAGTCCCTTTTCTATCCTTGATTTCAAGATCAAATTCTTGCAATAAAAGTACCTAACATATGAGATGAGGCTTAACATCTTTCTTGCTCAATAGGTACTTAATTACAACATAGTCCATATACACTATGACTTTGAGACCCACCAAATATGACTTGAATTTGTCGAATGCATACACTATGGCCACCAATTCCTTCTCTGTAGTAACATATTTGACTTGATCTTCATTAAGTGTCTTAATAGCATAATAAATCGTGTGCATTCACTTATACCTTTTTTTGGCCCAAGATAACTCTGATAGCATAGTCACTCGCATCACACATGAGCTCAAGTGGTGGATTCCAATATGTGCTACTATGATAGGTGCTAAAGTTAAGGCCTTCTTTAACCAATGAAAAACATCAAAATACTCGTTGTCAAAATTAAAAGTAAAATCCTTATTAAGTAAATTACAAAGAGGTTTTGTAATCTTAGAAAAATCTTTAATAAAGTGAAATAAAATCCTGCATGACTAAGGAAACTTCATACTCCCTTAACAGATATAGATGGAGGCATCTTCTTAATGATCTTTATTTTCACTATATTCACAATGCCTTTTGTGGACACTTTATGGCCAAGTACCACAACTTCTTATACCATGAAGTGGCACTTATCTCAATTCAAAACTAAATTCGTTTCTTCACATCGTTGCAAAACTATTGAAAGATTAGCTAAACATGCATCAAATGAATCTTTAAATACTAAAAAAAACATCTATAAACATTTCCATAGTTTTTCAATAAAATCATTGAAAATTGCCATCATACACCTCTAAAATGTAGTCGGTGCATTACACAAACCAAATCACATTATCCTAAAAGCAAATGGGCCATAAGGATAAGTGAAGGTGGTTTTCTCTTAGTCTTCTGAAGCAATGAGAATTTGGTTATACTTAGAATAGCCATCTAAAAAGCAGTAATAAGCACAACTCGAAAGCCTTTCAAGCATTTAATTTATGAATGACAAGGGAAAGTGATTTTTTAAGTGGCTGAATTAAGCTTCCTATAATCTATACATAATTTCCATCTCGTGACTATCCTTATGGGAATCAATTCATTTTGCTCATTGGCAATTATGGTCATCCCACCTTTCATAGGCATAACTTGCACAAGACTAACCCATGAACTATCGGATATTGGATATATAATACCTGTATCTAAAAGTTTTTAAATATTAGCTCACATCACTTCATTCATATTAGGATTTAATCTCCTTTGGTGCTCAATGAATGGCTTGTGATCATCCTCCATAAGAATTCAATGCATACAGAAAGGACTAATTCCTTGTATATCACTAATGGTCCATCCTATGGCTCTCTTCCTTTCTCTTAACTCTCTTAACAATTTTTCTTCCTATAATTTAGTCAAATCAGCTGAAATAATCACTGGTAGAGTTTTGTTTTCACTAAGAAAAGCATAAATTAAATGAAGAAGAAGAGATTTTAACTCCAAGGTTAGAGCTTTTTCAATGGAAGGAGGAAGAAAGGTCTTACCTTGGCGTAATTCCTTAAACCTAAAATTTTTAAATGGAGGATTTGCTTCTAAGAAATGGGCTACACTTGTAATCTCATCATTATCATGTGATGATGATGCCTCTTAAACCAAGCAAGCTTTAAATAGGTCTTCATGATGATTCGTTTTGGAACACCTTTAATACTAAACTATTTATCACATTTACTTTATTATGGTTGTTTTACTGTCTTGAAAACATTGAACTTTATAGATTTTCCCATCACATTTAAGGTGAGTTTGACCTTCTTCACATTAATCACAGCCCCTATGATGGCCAAGAATGGTCTTCCAAGTATCAAAGATGTGTTAATGTCTTGATCCATGTCTAAAATAATGAAACTCATTGGAATGTAGAATTTCCCACTCGTATGGTAACATTCTCCACTGCTCCAATAAGGTATTTCAAAGAATGACCCGCTAATTACAAAGTAACCGTGGTTAGTTGGATTTCATTAAGAATTAATTTCCTACAAATAGAAAAAGGCATTATACTAATACTTGCAACTAAATCACGAAGTGTTCTATCAAATTTGCAATAAAAAATTTGATAAGGAATGAAAAAATTCCTAAATCCTTAAGCTTAGGTGTAAGGTTATGGCACTCCACTCTTATTGTCTCAAATTGCTTCAGCTTTCTCTTATTAGACAAAAGATCCTTAAGGAATTTTGCAAATGTGGGCATTTTTGTGCTAAAGCTTTGGCAAATGGAATTTTAATGTGAAGTTGGTTAAACATCTCCAAAAACTAGGCATATTACTTATCTAGCTTTTATTTTTGCAACCTCTAAGGAAAATGAATCGGTGTGCACTTACTTCCTTCAACCTCCTTGAATTCTTCCACCTTATGATGACCATCCGTGCTGAAATTTGTTGCTACCCCCTTAATTTTAAGTTCTAAATTCTTTGGATTTTTAAGTATTTTTAGTGTTTTTAGGGAAACTTTTTAGTCTCACTCTTATCCTTACATAGGGGGTTGGGTATCTCCATGCCACTACTCAAGGTTAATACCTCACATTGCTCCATTAGGTTAATTTTAGTCTTGCTTAGTAATGTACCTTATGATCTAGCACTAAAATTATTTGCTAATTGCCTAATATGCATCTCTAAATTCCTGTTGTGTTACTCTATCACCTCAACTCAAGTTTGTCTATCTTATCTAATTTGGTTTCAACCTTCTTAAACTTCGCTATCAAGAATTTTTGCATATCCCATGGTTATTTCTCCTTTTGTTGATTGTGTTAGCCCATAGGTACCCTATCTTGTTGCCTTTAAGGAAACCAAAGAGGATGAGTGGGTTTTATCTGATTAGCTTGGTTACTCCATGAGAAATTAGGGTGATTCCTCTACTTAGGATTATAGGCATTGGAATAAGGTTTGTGGGGCTGCATGTTGAAGTTGTTTACATAATGTATAAGCTCGATAGAATTTTAGACTAAACGACTCCCTAATTGATATTTAGTAGTTACATATCGTTCACCATATAATTTACAACTCATCATTGGTGTGTTAATGGTATGCATACTCACCCAATCAAGTTTCTTTATAAAGACATCCACCTTATCATTTAACATAGTGTTAGCATCAGTATCTTGGATACCTGCAACCTTTGTGCCGACTCCTCTTTCACCTGCACATTGCTAGTTATTGGAGGCCATCTTTTCTAGTAAGGCATAAGCATCATCAGTTGATTTCCCTATAAGTGCACCTCCTGTTGTGGCATCTATAGTAATGCGCACTGAATGGTTAAACCCATTATAGAAGGTTTAGACTATTAACTAATTCAATAGGCCATGATGTGGGCATCTTTTTTGCAACTCCTTAAATCTCTCACATGCTTCATATAATGTCTTACCTAGTTCTTGCTTACAGGTTGCAATTGTTTGCCTCATTGTGCGATCTTTCCTAATGAGAAATATTTTGCTAAAAAGGCTCTAGAGAGATCCTCCCAAGTAGAAAAGAATTAGTTTCCATAGAATTCAACCTCCTTTTAGCTCTATCTCTTAAAGAAAAGGGAAATAATCACAATCAAATTGCTTCATCAATTGCTTTGTTAATCTTAAAGGTGGCACATATTTCCAAGAAATTAGTGATATAAGCATTCGAATCTTTAAAAGCTTCACCTCTAAATGTATTTTGTTACACCATCTGGATAATCATTGGTTTAATTTCAAAGTTTTTGTTAGCAAAAACTAGTTTTGCAATGCTCTACTAAGGCTCTTTTGTTTGTGGCATAACGAATTCTCTTAAACCTTTTAGTATTCCTTCTTCAGCCATTGTATCTTTAGACAAACCCTTTTTTTGTTTTTGGATTCTTCTTCGATAGTGAAATGTGCGTTCGATTTCAAGATCAAACTCAAATGATTATAGGATTGCCAACAACGCATACATAAAGTGCTTCACCTATCAAAAGAATATACCATAATTATACTCCCAAAATTATTAAAAAATGTAGAAGTTAAATACAAGATTAATAAAAATCTTAAGTAAATTGATATTACGAAAAATCAATCCCCAACAATGGTGCCAAAAACTTCTTGTATATAAATTCTTACAATTGCACAAGTCACCTCATGTAATATAATAAGGAGTAAAGATCGTTTCCATAAAATTGATTTTCATAAGTGCCAAAAAACTAAATTTTCCTATTATATAGCAACTAAATAATGAATGAATGAATAATCTAAAGATTTGAAATTCTAAAATAAATTCAAATAGAAATTAAATAAGCAAAACTCTTATATAAATGATTTTTAAGGAATTTGGGTCCTGCCACAATACTATTCACAATTGCACAAAGAATTTTATTCTTTAAGTGATTGAATTATCCTTGAAGATGGATTTTCTAAATTACTTAATAATCTCTGTCAAGCAAAATTGGATCTATCACTATTGAGATTATGCCTATTCTCGTGGTCACAAAACTTAATAACAATGCATTAGGTACTTTGAATATCTCTAGAGGTTAATCCTACACTTGTGGCATTAATCCTTTAGTTTATTGTGTTATAACTAACCTTAGACTTCCACTTTCGATCCATGATCTAGGATCTCAACTCTTAAACATATGTGGCCAACATACATTCAATTAACTTAAGCTCAAACACAATAAATTAAGGAAATCCAACACAATTGAAGTAAAAATCTTTTTACATAATCATGAAAAAAAAATGTTTGGCTCTCTCTAATACCTAGAATAAGAAAGTTAGTTCATTCTAAGAGAAAAAAAAAAACAGAAATAAAATTGAAGAAACCCATTGAAATTAGAAGAAGAAAAATCCCAAAAATAATATGGCACTAAAACAATGAATCCTAAGAAAACTCTCTAAAATTTTCCAAATTCTCTCACAAACTTCAAGTAGATGATAGATATGAATTTTTCTCTCTAAATTTGCCTCTTGTTCGCCCATAATGAATGAATCAACTAGGTCTCTTTTATTGCTTAAAAGAAATGCTCTCCAATGTTTTGTGTTTTGTTCTGACCTATCTATACAGCGTGATGCTTGACCCATGCATTTAACTATTGTCATAATCTATGCTACTGAATGGTCAACTCTGTGTTCCCTCATGTTTCATAGCATGAGTCATGCAATAACCCATACAACCCTACTGAAAACTGCAATTAAACTCCATTTTCAAGAATTTATTATAAAGGTAAGAAAGAGACATAAATGACCTATTTTAGAATAAAAATACTCAGAAAATAGGAAAAATTTCTAATTTCTAACCTAAAATTATATACTAAAAGAATTCCTATCACTAAAGAGAATGGAGGTGACAATATCCAAATAGGGGGTAAGTTTTGGTATACCTTTGACCAACTTATAAATTCTTGAGCCAAAATTTGACCTCCTTTAGCATGGATAACTTGGTTGTACAACTAATTAAGATGGTTGTGGTTGCACAACCATCCCATGTAATCCAAAAAGGATATAACCTTTTGAAATAATGGACAAGTTTATCCTAAATGGTTGAACAATTAACCTCTTAGTTGTAGAACCAACTTAAAATTCTAACTTCTAAAGTATTTCTTCCTCTTATCCATAAAGATAGAATAAAACATGTGATCAGGTCTCTCCTCTGCACATAACACAAATGAACCCATCTCATCCTTAATAAATACCCATTTCATTGAGAATAGGAGGCCTAATTATTGTAAGAAAATTTTGCCAAAATTCTCAATCAAACCATATTATACATAGCAAACATTTAACTTGCCATAAATACTCAAGATGTCCTAAGCAAGGACTAAGTAAAACCTCTTATCTTTATTAAAATTACCATTTCTTAGGAAGAAAACACACCAAAAAGGTATCTTTAAGGGTAAAGCCAATCCTAAGCCTCTCAATTGCTCCCATTTCTCTTTAATTTTTATCCCTTTGAGCTTTATACGTTAAGCTCTTCGAGAGCTACCAATAAGCCTAATGGTTTGGATAGGCCTCTTAGTAGTTTAAAAACTATTTAATGGTATGAACAAACTATAAATTGATCTATACAAACCATTGCCACTACTTATAGCATCACATTTGATCTTTTTCCCTCTTTGTGAGTGCCTTAAGTCATGGTTGTGCTTAAATGAGTGAAATCTTACTTATGATTCCTAACCTTTTATTAACCATTAAAGGGATTGAGAGGACGAGGGTCATACATTGATACAACACTAATCAATGGCATGCGAGAGGATCGATAAGGTATCCAAGTTTAGGCTTCTCGAATGGTAGAGTCTTTTATAAGCATCAAGTGGTCAATAAGGGATCTCAAGGGGTAATATTTCAAATACTTGAATAGAGTGGCCACTCAACTTTTGTTGGGATAAAATTCTGTACAAAGATGGGTTATGGTCCAAATAGGTCTACTAGAAAGCCCAACGTGTCTTTATCCCATTAGAGATTGGTTTGGGAGTTGGGTACAACTTAGATAAGACACCCTTAAGTTGCCCAAATACAAGGATTTGACCTTTAGCCAATCAATGGTTCACTTTTATATCTTGATTTATTAATTTGTTTTCCACTTATCCACCTAGGTACATCCACCTAAGCAAGCCATCAACCATAATAATTAAGTACCTAATGCATGGATGTGATATGCAAGATGCAAAAAAATAACAAATAATATATACAAGACATGGATGGGGAATACATATTCAAATGGTTGGATTATTCATGAATGAATAATATACAATATTATATGAACTTGGACTCCCAAAACTTACCAAAAAGAATGCCTAATTTAGCATCAATCATCACCAAGAGAAAGGGGGTCACTAGCTTAAGGTTATTAAAGTAAAAGTGGAAGAATTTCACCTTTAACTTTAAAGATGGTAATGGTCATGTGATCAAATCTAAACCATTCTGAATAAAGTTGAAAGTAGTGTGTAAGTTGGACATATAGGCTGCTGCCTTAAAACATAAATCATCCAAGCAAATGAACATGGCAAACATATAATGGTGGAAATGAGAGGTGTGGGTGTGTGTAGTTAATGATAAAACAATGCATGTGACATTACATTTCATTGATTATTGTTTATTTAACTTTACTCAATTTATTAGATATTTTGAGTTATTAATCCACATTTAATAGTCATTACCTTAGCATTTATGTTAACTCATTCACAAAACGTGAATTACAAAGGTGACATCTCTTTATTAAGATTATTTCATGCCATCCCATTATCATTAAACATTTTTCTTTATTTCTTTTTGAGTACTTCATAAATAATGTATTACAACATAGTAACTAATTACAGCAAAACATATACAGGTACAGTTCTAAACAAAAACATTAAAAGACTATATACTGGTCGAACCTCTATTAGACTGCTACACAACAACTTTAAAAGACAAACTAGATGTAACATCTCCTATACTCTTCCTAAAAGAAAATTAAATACAAAGGAATGAGCTTGCAAAATCAGTAAGTAAATAATTAATAATACATAAATCATAAATAACATAATAAGCATTTAGGGATAAATAAATTATCATATCGTTTATACACATACTAAAGAATTTCTAATCTTTACTACCACATAGGCTATCAAATGATTTTACCACATAGGCTATAGGATATTATCACTACACAGGTTATAAGATATCATTGCCATATAGGTTAATCTTATTTAATTCCAATGCCACATAGGCTATAAGATATCATTGTCATACAAGCTAATCTTATTTAATTCAAGCACCACATAAGCTATATAGTTCTTGTTAGTTGCCACATAAACTATTCTTTTCTCAATGCTACCTTAAGCAATATCACGTAACAATCTTTCAAAATTCATTTACACTCTTAACAAAATCCCAATAATAACACCTATAAATCTTAGTGAATCAGATCACAAATGTACTTTCATTTCAAGCACAAATTTATCAACATCTCATCAAAATAAATAATTCCGAAATCTAAAAATCCTTTCATCAAAATATCCATCAATATTTTCTCACTAGATAACATTTTAATCTATAAAATATAAGTTCATAACATTTAACCAATCACATGCAATATATCATTAGCTATTTACTTACCTCTTTCTTCAAGCTATTAACCTGTAGATGGTCTTGGATTATTCTCAACATTGTCTTCAACACCATGAGGACCTATTTTAGTACATTAATCAATCCGGGATGAGAAAATAAAATTTGTATCTCTTTATGCATGTGTTCTCTAGTAAAAATACCATAACCTTGGAAGGTTGTTTCTATAATTATTATTGCTCCATATATTCAAATGACTACATTCTTTTTTTCTATTTAAACTAGACATATATGGTCACAACATATCTAAAATTTACCCTAAAATATGGCTACAAAATTTATGGTGAACTTTAAAAATTTGCCTAGTTCCTATTGCAATTATATGTTGAACACCCCTAAACTTAGCCATATCTCAAAATGTACATGTCTAATTGAAACAATGCTTCATAGGCAACTAATTAACATATACATTTTTCATGTTTTACACTTTCTCTAATTCAGCTTCTATGGTCCTCAAAATAATTGGGAATCTTAGACTTTGCAGGCATGAGTAGGTTCAGGATCAGTCCAAATCAAGGAGTCATATCTCTTAACACACAATCTATTCAACAAAATTGTTTAGTGGACATTTAGATGAGATATAAAATACAACTTTAATTTTCCATACTTAACATAGGCCCTTTTAGGCCTACATAATTCTTGGAAAAAAAATCAATGGACTAGGCAGTTTTTAATAGGAATCAATCATAATCAAGGTGCAATATCTTTTCACACATAAATTATTTAGCAAAAATATTTTACATGCATTTAGGTGAGGCATAAGCCTACAGTTTTCATGTTTTGTACTTTACCTAATTCTTCTTTTACATTATAAAATTATGGGTGGAACAATTTTCCCTTAAAACAAAATCAAAATGAATTCAGATTATATTCATTCTCAATAATTTCTCACACATGAATCCTATCAATAATTACTTCATAATTTTCACTAACTATTCATAATTAACATGTCATGGAGGATAAATTTCATGAGAAAACAAATATGAAACTACATACCTTTTGCTAAAATTAGAAAACCTTAAGATTTCTTCCTAGCTAATTTCTTCTTCTTCTTTTTCTTCATCTTCATCTTCTTCTTCTTCGTCTTCTTCTCCTTCTTTTTTATTGGTTGAAAGTTTAAATTTTCTCTTTTAGTTCTTTTTCTTCATTCCTTCATCACCTATATCCCTGCACTAATTTCCATCAACTCCTTATACATTTAATAAGTTTAAAGATACCCTCATTTAATTTGTAATAATATGCAAACCACATGTGACAATTTACTTTGCAATTATGCAAATATCATATCTATGTTAAAATGCCTTAAATGCAATGATGTAAATGTCAGTGTCATGCTTATGTCATGTGACACATTTAAGTAAATATAACATAATTAAAATGCATATAAATTAGGTTGGCAATGTTACAATTCTTTCTCTCTTTTGAAAATTTCATCTTTAAAATTTACTTATTAGAACTCGAGAATAGATAGGTATTTGTCATCTCATATGTTTCTTTACTTCCCAAGTGGCCAACTTAGGGGATTGATGGCTCTATCTCATTTTAGCCATTAGTATCCTTCGATTCCTTAATTATTTTAGTTATTGATCAAGGACTTTCAACTGGTTCTTCATGATAAGTCATATAATCAAACAATTCAATCTCTGGCTTTAACAATATATGGCTAAGATCATAGCAATATCTTCAAAGCATAAAAACATGAAAAACATCATATGTCTGAGATAATTCTATTGGTAATACCAATCGATATGCCAAAGGCCTGATTCTCTTTATGACATCATATGGCCTAATGTATCTTGGACTCAACTTTCCATATTCACCAAACCTAATAAGGTCTCTTCATGTTAAAACCTTCAAGATTGCTTTATCTCTAACCTAATATTCTACTTCTTATTTATGTTTATCAACATACCCATTTTATCTTTCTTAGGCAGTGTACAAACATCTTATGACCACTTAGATTTTAGCCATTATATCTTGTACCATCTCGGGATCCTCTGGTTGTTTCATCCTTTTAACATCCCAACAAATTAGACTTTCACATGCATATAAAGCATCATACAATGCCATACCAATATTGGAATGATAGCTATTATTATATGCAAATCCCATTAATGGCAAATAATCATCCGAGTTGCCTTTAAATTCTAACACATATGCTCGCATCATATCCTTTAATATCTAAATAGTCTTCTATAATTGATGATCGATCTGTGGGTGAAAAGTTATACTAAAATTCAAATGAGTACCTAAGGCTACTTATAAGCTATTCTAAAAATGAGAAGTAAATTAAGGATCTCTATCTAACACAATAGAAATAGAAATACCATGTAATCTGACAATCTTTAACAATATATATCTTAGCCATTTTATGGAGTGAATATGTTTGTCGTATAGGTAAGAAATACATTGATTTAATGAGTTTATCCAGAATAATCTTAATGGCATTATGCCTTTTTGTGTCTAAGGCAAACCTATAACAAAATCCATCAAATTTTCTCCCATTTCCATACAGAAATAGATAAAGGATGCAACTTACCTACTAATGCTTAATGTTCAGCCTTGATCTGTTGGCATGTTCAACATCTTGACACAAAGTCAACTATATCTTTCTTCATCATAGATCACCAAAAATGTGACTATATGTTTCTATATATTTTTATACTTTGAGCGAATAACACATGATGTAATGTGTGCCTTCTAAATAACCTCTGATCTTAGGCCATTAACATCTGTTATACAGACTTGACTACCCATTACTATCATCCTATCATTTATAATTGAAAATTCAGCCTTCTTGCCTTTCTACATCTTTAGTAGCTTTTTTTTTTTTTTTTACAATTATGGATTTTTTTATGAGATTTTCTAATTTTATCATCTATTACAGGCTTTAACTGAAGCATAACCATTAAAGAAGTTACATTCACAATCTCAAATTTCATATTTAAAGCATGAAGATTAACCAACGATGTCAAATTATAACTAACCATACCAATAACAATGCCTAAGGCTTTTTAGTTTAAAGCATCAACAATAACATTAGCCTTACCCAAATGATAATCAATAGTACTATTATAGTCCTTTAACAATTCTATCCATCTTTTTTGTCTCTTATTCAATTCTCTTTATGCTATAATATATTTCAAGTTTTTATGATTTGTCAAAATCTAAAATGTCTCTCCATATAAGTAATGCCTCTAAATTTTTAAAGCATGAATAATAGTTGCTAACTTTAGGTCATGTATAGGATAATTTAACTCATGAGACATTCGTTGCTAAGAAGCATAAGCTATCGCCATCCCATGCTACATCAATACATAACCTAACTGTTATCTAGAAGAATTAGTGTACACTACAAATCCACCATTTGTTGAAGCCAATATCAAAACTAGTGTTGTAGTCAATCTCATCTTCAATTTCGTAAAACTCTATTGACATTGATCATCCCATTTAAATGCTACATTTTTCCTTAACAATTTTATCAAGGGCATAATAATAATAAAGAATCCTTTCATAAATTGTCTATAATAATCAATCAACTCGAGAAAGCTACATACCTCTAATATAATTTCAGGTGGATCCCACTCCAAAATAGCTTTCACTCTAGCTAGATCAGGTTGAACACCATGTTTGGATACATCATGCCCTAAAAAGATCACTTGCTCTATCTAAAATTCACATTTACTCAATTTGCCATATAACTGCTTTTCCTTTAAATTTCATAATATGGTTCTCAGATCTGCCCATGCTTCTCATGATTTCATGAGTATATGAGAATTTCATTAATGAACATAATCATAAACTGATCAAGATGTTGCTAAAAGGTACAATTCATTAGTGCCATAAATGTTGTCGGAGCATTAATTAATCTGAAGGGCATAACAAATTCATTGTGACCATACCTAGTATGAAAAGCAGTTTTTGGAATATCTAGCTTAGCAATGCTCAATTGCTAATTCCCATATCTCAAATCAATTTTTAAAAGTACCATTGCACCTCAAAGTTGATCAAACAAATCATCAATTCTCAAAGATGGATATTTATTCTTTACTATTACTTGATTTAAGTTCTATAATCAATATACAACCACATGCTTCCATCCTTTTTCTTCACAAATAGCACTAGTGCCCCCCAAGGAGATGTACTAGGTTGAATGAAACCTTTTTCCAATAATTATGTTAATTATCTATAATTCCATGCTCTATTTAATATGGTGCAATAAAAATAGTTGCTACTCTTTGTAAGGTCTCTATATTAAAATGAAGTTCTCTATATGGTGGCAAACTGGGTAAGTCATAAAGAAATAATTCTAGAAACTCTCTTATTATAGGAATATCTGCCAATCCCAAACTAGAACATTGGTGTCCATCATACTAGCTATAAATGCATCACAACCTTCTTTGATTAATTGAAAAGCTAAAACAATCGAGATTAAACAAGTTGGAATAGTTTTGCGTTCCCCAACAAATATAACTCTTAGCTGCCCTGAAGATCTAATCATCAATTCTTTAATATGACATTCTAGAACTACATGATGCTTTGTTAATTAGTCCATACTCAGAATAATATAAAATTCCTTAAAATTCATTAATATCAAATATGCTAGTAATGCGACACCACACACTAGCAATGGACAAGTTCTACAAACTTTGTTTACAATTACATTACCTATAGTAGGAATCAAAACACATAAATCATATTCTAATTATTCAACTACCTCACGCATTCATGATGTAAATTATAAAGATATAAATGAATGTGTGGACCCTAGATCTATCAAAACATAAGCATCTAAATCACAAATAGTACCAAAAATAACTTCAAGAGCTGTTAGAGCCTTTTGATGAGTAATAACATAAATTATAGCTTGAGGTTGAGTCTGAGCTGTCGATCCACTACTAAGAACTGAAGTTATTCCAATATGTCCTCCTTTCCTCTACCTCATCCTTTGCCTCTGCTTGTGTCATGAACATTCTCTCCAACACTACTTTGCCAAACCATTTAGGACTCTCCTCTAGTCACACCTGTCATTAGGCAATCTTAACTCATATGATTGGCTTTTTAGGTCCCCATTTAAAATGACTTTTTCCATAGTTAGTAGAAATTAATGCTACACATCTACCCATTATGCTAACTATTTCTCTCTTACCCTTTAAGCCTTTAAAACCACTATAGCTACCTCTATTAGATGTTATTGATGATGATATACCAGGTTGACTTTAACCTCTTCCTCTTTGATTACTAGTACCTCTTTGAAATCTTGATCCATCAGATGATGTACAACCACCTTTTTTCATTGCCTTGTTTAGCTTTCCACTCCATCCTGCATAACTTTTTTCTTTCTAGCCTTAATTGCATTCTTCTTTTGGTTCACCTCCTCAGCTTGAATAGTTATTGCTAATAGTGCAATATAATTGGCTGGCTTGACTACTAATCCATCTCAAATTTCTAACCTTAATCCCCTCTCCAACTTTTGGCACTTCAATTCCTCTATATCTATAAACTTTAAGGCATTTCTTAAGAGTTTAACATAGTTGTACACCATAATCTGCCACCGTCATATCATGCAAAAACTTCATCTTCTTCTTATGTCAGTATATTGTTGGAGTGTATTTGTTTACAAACTCCCTTAGAAAATCATTCCAAGCTAAACTCATTGGTTAAACAGTGCTACTTGGAATATTCTCTTACCAGTCTAAGGCATTATTTTGGAGTAAAGATATAGCATACTTTAAATTTTGTTATGGGGTAAATTCTAGCCTATTCAATATTCTCTCAATTCTTCTAATCAATTCCTCAACCTCAATAGGATATGTAGTGCCCTCAAAGTTAGTTTCCCCTTATGTCATCAATTTGTCATAATTCTTATCTATAGCAGGTCCTGTATGTGCGTTTGCTACAAATCTCTATATTAGTTCAGTAAATTATATGGTATTTGGGTTTATAATACAACTAGATTATTCACTGACATCTCAAGATTCTTTATAATATGTTCAACATGATCACATGTATGAACAGAATCAATAAAATCATCCCAAACCTATAGGCCAACATGAACTGTATGAGATTTATCCACACTCTTATATGTCAATGCATGTAACTGCTAATACAGTGTATATATCATATACCACACATTCACATTATATATGTCTACAAAACCATTTATCTGCTCAAATACCACTAAATGTGACATCCTATTTCATTGATTATTGTTTATTTAATTTTACTCAATTTATTAGGCATCTTAAGTTATTAATCCACTTTTAATAGTCATTACCCTAACATTTACGTTAACTTATTCACTGAGTGCGAAATACTAAGATGACATCACATTATTAAGATTATATCATGCCATCTATTATGATTAAAATACTTTTCTTTATTTTTTTTAAAGTAATTTATAGATAATGCATTACAATATAGTAACTAATTACAACAAAACATACACGAGTAAGGGTACAAACAGAAACACTAAAAGACTACATATTGGCCCAACCTTTATTAGACTACTATACACCAACTTTAAAAGACAAACTGGATGCAATCTCTAGCCTACTCTTCCTGAAAAAAAATTAAATGCATATGAATGAGCTTGCATACTCAGTAAGTAAATAATTAATAATACATAAATCATAAATAACACAATAAGCATTTAGAGATAAATATATTGTCATCCATCCATATACATATTAAAGAATTTATAATCTTTATTGTCACACATGCTATCAAATAATGCTGCCATATAGGATATTATCGCCACAGAGGCTATAGGATATCATTGCCACACATGCTAGTCTTATTTAATTTTAATGTCACATAGGTTATAGGATATCTTAGCCACATAGGCTAATGTTATTTAATTCATACACTACACAGGCTAGGTAGTTCTTTTTAATTACCACACAGGTTATCCTTTTCTCATTATTAACTCAATCCTAAGTCAATAAGCAAGAAATAATGAAACAATGACATAAAGGATAAAGATTGGAACATTTATATGAGTGGTACCCTCTAGCTCAGAAACATTAAGGAACTAGTTGCACTAGAGCAAAAAGACCCACCATGCTAATAAGGAATGCGTACAAGCACTAATAACCACTAACTCCAACCCATCTGGCTCCAAAGTACAACCTTTTTATGGCTACTTTCTATAAATGGTGGTTGCAATGGTACCCTTTCAACATAGGCTTTTATGCCTTTAGTTTTATGATGTAGTACTATTGCCTAAGCTTCATTATAGTGTAAGAATACTCAAAGATGTGAATTGGACATAAGGATGATACCCAAAAGCGATTGATAATCCACTCTCAATATCTCGTTGCACTAGCCATGAACTCCTCCTTAAGTCTACCAACTAGAGCCTCCTCCAATAAGTGACCCAATAACTCTACCCTTTAGAACATATAAGTAAGAGGGTCTTATGGTACGAGATGCTTATTGAGCCTACATGAGAAAGCATTCATCAAGGTATCACCCTTAGATGGAGGGACCTATCAAGAGCTAGTGCTGATAAGAATGCCCTTCAATAGTCATCAACTCTTCATTTAAGATGTCGAAGAGGCCATGCTAATCAGGTGAAGCTATGAGAACAAAAGCAAGACACACAAAAATCAATATAAGTCCAAACATACCTAAATATTATAGAAAGGCTAATTTTATACTTATGCATATAAGAACACCTACTTAATCTTATTGTAGCTAATTTAGATAAGCACGATATATGGTGACTGTCTTCTCTGAGTGGTGGATTCTGTTATATCTTTAGAATATGAGGTTGTAGATATCCATATCTAGTAGAAGGTTATTACCTTCCACTAATCCCAACTTAATAATCTAAGCCTATTATGGGAAAAATGAATAAGTCACATGCAAGCTTGACAATAATAATAGAAGTAAATAAGTTTAAGAATTCAACCTTAAGTAAATGCTAGACATTGTCCATATATGATAGCCCTAGGTAGCAATGATCTAGAAATTTATAGAAATGAGCCACCACTATTGAGCCTTAATCAAAATGCCCTATTAGATTTAAGTCCTTTAGTATAGGAAGCAAGTAGATTTACACCTTATCTTGAAGCATGGAGAATAATGCGCTAGATAGGCCATAGAGTAAGAAGCAATAGATTGCTTGATCCATCACTACAACAGGCAAGTCGTCCATGACCATCAGAGACATAATGAGTATATAAAATGCACAAAGGCATTCCTTTCATTCAACAAGGAGATTAACCCTAGCAAGTTCTAAATGTACTCCTTTTAGAGGGCCCCAATATAGACCTACGTATTGACATGTAGAGGTAACCTAGAACATCAAATCTTTGTCATATAAGAGAAGTCAATAAAGGCGAATGTCACCTTTCCTATGTATAGTAAGTGAAAAGAGTGCATAATACCCATCTAGCGCTCCATTAAAAAATGTATGACAAAGCTGCCATTCCTTAGTGAGTAAGTCAAAAGTAAGGTAAAGAAAGAGAGCAGCCTTGTCAATGTAACTTGTTTGCTGTTGGACTAGGATGGTTAATCCTAAATCTTTGACCTCTTTTGATCTTGACAAAGGAGATTAGTCAATCCTAATGTTTCAATTAAGTGTTATTTTACAGATTTAAGTTAGATTTTCAAGTGGAAGTTGAATGAAGTTCATAATCATTAAGAAGGCAAAGTTCATCCAAATTTGTAGTCAGTTACTTTTAATTCGTGATCGTGACTTAGCTCAAGAACAAGGTTAGGCCAAACAAATTTGCGGGCATTATCACTGCCACAAGTCATCTAAATATCGGAGTGTCAAAATCACAGATGAATTCGCGGTCAATGCCACTTCTCATTCGCGACCGCGAATTTCATAGTGACTGAAGAGGGAACCAAGTCCACAACCATAATGTGCCAAGTGTCCCAGTTATCCATTGAAGAACAAAATTTGCAAGGGCAACATTGTGGGTAGCGACCGCGATTCATGAAGATGAAAATTCTCCTTCAAACAAAAGAATTCGCGTCTTGAGTCACACCCTGCACAAAGAATAATCGCGAGTGCGACTTTTGTGGGCAGTTAGAAAGCAACAATGACTATATTTTCCTAATGGACCAATGAGGAGATGACACATAGACTAGTCGTTAGACATAAATGGGATTTTTCACGGTAATTTTCAGCTCCTATATGAAAATTGGAATGTTCGACCGTGAATCCTCATAACGATCACGATTCTCGCCTGTCATGCAATTAATACAGAATCTACCAAGCATGATTTGGAGATTCAATGAGCTTCATAGTGTAATGTCTCTTTAGTGAGTATGAGCTATAAATACTCCACCAAATAGATATAAATGCTAGAGAATTCATTAACTTGTAACAAAACTCTTACAAATTTGCTACTCATTCTTTCTATTCTTTAAGTGATTGTTTAGTATGAGCATAAACATCAATTGTAATAGGTTTCAGTGCTGTAAAAACACTAAAGAAAGGTTTTACTGTGAGCCTATGAAAACACTTGAGAGAGGTTTTAGTGTTAGCCTTAGAAACACTTGCAAGAAAGGTTATTGTGTGAGCCTTGAAAATACAAAGTGTAAAAGTTAGGTGTAAGCTTGGAAACACCATTTTTAGTGAGTGAAACACCCAATTGCAAAGAATTGGGGAGTGGACATAAGGTTGATTTATGCCCGAACCACTATAAATCTTTGTTTCTTCTTTTCTACTCTTTCTTATCCTCATCTTATTTTTTTAAAACAACAATTCAACCCCCCTTCTTAGTGCCTACGACCAATAAGTGGTATTAGAGTCTGGTTTCATAATCAAGCCTTAATTGGGTGAGCAATGTTCATGGCATAAGAAGGAATCCACTCACACCTCAAGCCCTATTTTGATGGATCCGACTATACTCATTGGAAGTATAGGATGAAGATTTATATTGATACAGATGTAGTAGACCTTTGGGATGTAGTAGTCAAAGAATGGAAGTGACCCTCTAAAGTAATGGATGGAATAGAAGAACTCATTCCAAGGGACGATAAGGTAGAAGCTCATAGGAGGTCAAATGGGAAAAAAAAGAGAGTAATGGCCATTCTTCTAAACTTTCTCTCTAGGGAAGAGATTGAAAGAGTGCAATATTGCCAAACAGCTCATGCCATTTGGAAGACTCTTGAAAACTATCATGAGGGCATAGCACTGGTTAAATCAAATCGATTAAAGATGTATGTGACAGAATGGAAGCTTTTCATGATGATAGACCATGAAAGCATCACCGAAATGACAAATAGACACCTATCCATCGTCACTAACATGACAAAACTTGGAAGGACTCTCACTAACTATAAGTTTAAACATAAAAATCCTTAAAACTCTTCCATTAGATAAGTTTGGTGCAAGAGTGTGCAACATTCAAGAGTCCAATCCAGAGATTGGAAAGGTTCCTACCGATGTATTGATAGGCAAACTCTTAACCTGTGAGTTAGCCTTACAAAAGGATGAGCAAATGATGAAACTATAGGGCCAAGGAGAAAAATAAAAAAAAGAAAGAAAAACCTTGGCACTCAAATCCTTAACCAAGGAGAAGGAGGTAGAAACAAGCCATAGTGATGAAGAAAGTGACGAAGATGAAGAAGAGCTAGCAATGCTCTCAAAAAGGATAAAAAAGTTAATTAGAAGAAGAAAATAGAGAAGAAGCTTCAAGAAGACAACTCCTAATCCTTGAGAGAGATCTAATGAAGTCACTTGCTATGAGTGTGGCAAGCAAGGCCACATCAAATATGGTTGTCCCAATATAAATAAGAAGAAGAGATGGGATAAGAAGAAGAAGAAGAGTTTCTCAACCACTTGGGATGACAATTTAAGTGAAGATGAAGAAGAATGAGAAGTTGCCAATATTTGCTTCATGGCACAAGAAGACTTTCCAAATGAGGTAAGTACCTCATCCCACTCTCATTCAGATTTAGATGATTTTGATGAGATAGATAAAGAGCTTCTAGAGGATCTTACTATAAGATGTGACAAATACAAGTCACAAATGAAGTCTTACAAGAAAAAATATCAAAAATTAGAGGATAATTATAAATCATTTAATGATCTTGCAAGTGAATTGAGAGCATCAAATGATAAGATCAAAAAATCAGTGGAAAATCTTTCTATGTCATCTTCATCATTGGCTTCATTAAGAAAAAAGAATAACTCTCTAAAAGGAGAAGTCATTTAGCTTAGAAGCTCAATCTCTAAGGTCCACAAAGGAAAAAAAGCCTTGGACATATTGATTGTGTCTCAAAGACCACCATTGATTAGACATGTTTTAGGCTTCAATGGAGCCTCCTCATCATCACATACTACATTTGTTAGATCATCAGAACCTCAAAATTCAAGTGTTGAGGTAATTAGGAAGAAAAGTGCCCCTGACACTAAGCCTCCTAAGCCTAAGGGCAAAGGGAAGGCTCCTCCAAGCTCAAGAGCCAAGACTCAAAGAGCCAATCTTGCCTACATGTATAAGAAAAAACATGCTCACACTCACAAATAATTCTCTACTACTTCTCGTCACACATGCACATGCATGCACTCACATAACTAAGGTATGAGAAGACCTTCTACTCATACTAAGTTTATGCATAGGAGAAAGACTCCCAAGTCTAAACTCTAATGTCATTATTGCATGAAATTTGGGCATGTTAACATTCATTGTTTTATTAGGAAGGCTCACCTTAAATTAGAGGACCCTTCAACTTTTAACCTCCTATGACCCAAGTATACTTGGGTACCTAAGAAAAGGTGACTCACTTTTATTGTGTAGGGAAGTGTGACAACCACCAAATCAAGCAATTGGCATATGGATAGTGGATGTTCTAAGCACATGACTGGAAATAGAAAGTGATTCACGACATTAAAGGAAAAAGAAAGTGGAGATGTCACATTTGGTAACAATGCTAAGGGTAAGGTAATTGGCATTGGAACCATTGGTAAGAATGTTTGTTCCTTAATTGATAATGTTTTATTAGTTAGTGGCTTATAACATAATTTATTAAGTGTAAGTCAATTGTGTGATAAAGGTAATAAAGTCACCTTTGATCCTAAGGAATGCCAAGTCACCACATTAGTGAATGATGAGGTTATTTTCAAGGGTGAAATGAAAGGCAATACCTACTCAATTGATTTAGACAATTTGGCTAACCAATCTTTTAAGTGTCTTATGTTTTTGAGCAATGAAGCTTGGTTATGGCATAGAAGGCTTGGACATGCAAACATGGATCTTCTTCAAAGCCTATCTAAAGGAAAGTTAGTGGAATGCCTTCCTAAGCTAAATTTCACCAAAGATAAGACATATGGTCCTCGCAAAATGGAGAAGCAACATCAAGCCTCCCACAAACCTAAAAATATTATAAGTTCATCTAGACCTCTTCAACTAGTTCATATGGACTTAATAGGACCCACAAGAAGTGTTAGCTTAGGTGGAAAGTATTATGCCCTAGTCCTAGTTGATGATTACTCTAGGTTTACTTGGGCGTCCTTTTTAGCTCATAAGAATGATACTTTTGATGCTTTTAAAAGTTTTGCAAAAAGAGTTCAAAATGAAAAAGGTTACTTCATTTTTTCTATTAGAAGTGACCATGGAAAGCAATTTCAAAATGAGTCTTTTGAAACTTATTGTTTGGAGAATGGAGTTTTCCATAATTTTTCAAGTCCTACAACACCACAACAAAATGGTGTTGTAGAGAGAAAAAATAGAACACTAGTAGAGATGGCTAGAACCATGCTCAATGAGTATTCTTTACTGAATTACTTTTAGGCCGAAGCCATTAATACTTCGTGCTATATTGCAAATAGAGTTTTTAAAAGACTCATTCTCAATAAAACATCTTATGAGCTATATAATGGTAGAAAACCTAAGATATCATACCTAAGAGTATTTGGATGTAAGTGTTATATTTTAAATACCAATGATAATCTTGGGAAATTTGATTCCAAGACCAATGAAGGAATATTCTTATGCTATTCCACCTCTAGTAAGGCATATAACGTCTTCAATAAGATTCAATGACAGTTGAAGAGTCTATGAATGTTAACTTTGATGAATCTAGTAAACTTGAACTTGGAAAAGGTGTTTTTGTTGATGATCTTATAAGTGATTTTGAGAAGTTGGAATTGAAAGACACTATAAGAAGAGAGGATAAAAACAAGGAAGGAGGTGAATCATCAAAAGTAGTTGATGAGCCACAACATCAATAAAGAGATGAGCCAAGCCATGATCGACCCAATGATTAGAAATTTTCCAAATATCACTCCAAGGACTTGACCATTGTTAATACCTCTAAGGGTGTAAGTATTAGATCACAACTTTATCTTTTAGATAATAATCTTGCTTTTGTTTCTCAACTTAAGCCAAAATCAATTGATGAGGCTCTTGATGATGA
>CATIWR010569567.1:0-11276 GCA_949677035.1 Omphalea diandra | reverse complement strand
GTGTGTGTGTGTGTGTGTGTGTGTGTGTGTGTGTGACTTGGTTTCATTTAGTTAAAATGACATTACATTAATTGAATTTTAAGAGAACATTATTAAGGCTTTGTATGGATTCCAAAATTTTTTATATAAAATAAAAATATTAACAGAATAATCTATAATGCTAAAGTTTATTTCTATATAAAAAGAAAAAATTTTTTTTTTTTTACATTATGCGTATATATATATATCATTAATATAATAAATACAAATAAATTCAAATTGAAAAAATATGAGTTATTTATTATTTTAAAAAAATAAAAGTATAAAAATAACTGCAATAACCAATTATGAATCATTATTTAAAGTGTCAACGTGAACATAGTATTGATTATGTACATAAAATTTAATATTGATAAAAAAAATTTATGACACTGTAAATTAGTGTGGTCTTATAAACTATAAAAGTATATTCAATCTATATTCACATGTTATATTTACATATTTTTATATATTTTTCTTAAAATAGAGGAAGAAGGAATCTCAATTCAGAGCCCATGAATCTGCCTAAAAGTATTCAAATCAAGATGGAGGTAGCAAAAACGATAAAGTTCCAAGTAATTCTAAGATGGGATAATCTTAAAACTACATAGTCAAAACAGATTTTTTGGCAAGTTCTCATATTAGTTTATAGAACAAAAAATATAGTAACTGAAATTGAATTAGGTGTTGTAGGCAAGAAGAACATGGCAAAGTCCAAACGTCTGATTCCCAACTAATCAAATTAACAAAAATATGAAGCTTGTTGCTAACATTAACAAATTCCAAAAGAAAGAAGGACATGGGACGGTGCCTTCATGTGGAAGAAAAATGATCCCATGTGTCAGTGGGTCATTTCCTTTGCATTTGTTTAATGTCAATGCTATAGAGGAGAGGAGGAGGAGCGTCTATGCAAAGGTAAATAGGCCCCACTAGCAGCCCATTTCTGCCGACTCTTTCGGGTCTTTTGTAAAGTGCTACCGCCCAAATGCCTCATTGTGGCTGCTGCCCCCGTCAATAAGTTAATATTTATCTACACTTTGAAATTCCAGTCATACCGTTTAATTTGTATCTAAAATGGGCTCTCTTTATATAAGAAACATGTCCATCAGATTGTTAAAGTTTCTACTGGTTATTGCATCATCGGTTAAAATTAAGAATAGACACCCTAACTAATGCATTCGCTTCACTGATTACCTTCCACATGCTAACAATAGCCACACCAACGGATTATAACCAAATATAGGGCTCTACATCAATTTTATACTCAATAACTCATTATGCAGTCTACTTAGCTTTAAACAATTTATTAACATATGCATATGTTATTGCAATATTATGAGAAATTTAATGTCTAGAAAGTATTTCAATTTGGATTCAGATTTCTCTACTTGTATAAATATGATTCAGTCATATTTGTAAAACTTAAGTTATTAAATTTAAAATTGATGATTAAAATTTATTTTAAAAATAATAATATAACTTTTTTAAATTTAAAATTTTATTTTTAATAAAATCTTAATTATTAATCCGAATTAAATAATATAAATCATATGAACATAAAACAGGAGATATCCAAATCCATTACAATAAACATAGATATATATGCATATATATGGAGAATCTAAATACTAGTATTGCTAAAGCCATTGGCTTCTGCTGAAGTAAACTAGCATGATAGCAAACATTATATTATATGAATCTTAAAAGATAACTGAATGGCTTCAATACTATTTTAGCAATATAAATGGTTTTTCCTAGAAAAAGATAGCCACCCATCACCCATATAATGATGGGTTTTTATGTCATTTCAGAAAAGATAATGGGTTTGGATATCTCATCTAATCAAATTTGTTAGGTATGTACTATTCCCATGAGCAACAATTCATTTCAGAAGATGCCTAAACAAATAGACCTAAACTAAACCACCTCTAAGGGAAGTCAGCATCAAACTCCTATCTCAGCCTTATTCAAATTTGATACTCGCAATTACTGTTTAAAGTTAACTAAAGCCAAAGGGACACCCACTGAAAACCAAAAGAAAACCATACGAAGAAACCATCTTGACTTGTTTTTGTTTGTTGTTTGAAGTTTTTCCAAACATTGCTCTTGTGGTTTTCTACTGCAACGCAAAACCACAAGCAATTCCCTTTCCTTCCAAAAACTTGATACCTATACCACAAACTCTGATTTTTGATCCATGTTTCTTTGAAGATGGTGCAAAGAAAGGTACCCAATAAGCTTGGAATCCAAGCTGATCATGTTAAATCCGATAAGCGATTGGGAAACCTGAAACCTACTTCTTCTCAGCACCAGGATGGCAAGACCAGAGGAACAGATATGAAGAAGAAAATGAAAAGGTCAAGATCCATCAAGCTTTCAGATATTGAAAGTTTGGATACATCACCTTTGAGGAAAACAACCATATCCCATCCAGGAAAGCCACCACCTCTCCATGCTTCAACCACTGCAGCAAACCCACAGAAGCAGCAGCATGTGATCAAAACAACTGGTGGATCGCCAAATTACATGAAGGCTACTAGCAGTTCAGAGGCAAGAAAGGAGCGGCCTCAGGTGAGTTTCTTGAATTCTACAACTGGTTCAGATGCCAAGAATCTGCATAGAAGAAGCTCAAGTAATTCAAAACTTAGCTCATCTTCTAGTAATAAACTAATGAGGACTTTAACAAAAAGTCCCATTTTTAAGCCAGTAAGAAGTGTTGCAAAGAAATGTTCCAGGGTGGCTCTATGTGCAGATATAAATGTGCAGAAAGCTACCTGTTCTTCAACGCTGAAGGACTCCAAGTTTCCTGCTTATCTCATGCTCGATCCTGGGGGTACTGAAGCCGAAGGAACTTCAGTCCTGAAGGTATGTCCGTACAATTATTGCTCTCTTAATGGTCATCATCACACTCCTTTGCCTTCTTTGAAGAGCTTCCTGAAGGCAAGAAGACGATCTCTGAAGGCTCAGAAGAGCTCAAAGTTGGAGACTTTAATATCCCCATGTAAAGCCAAAACTTCAGATGATGGTACAGAGAAAAGTAGTAGTGGACTACTGATTTTTTCTGATGAAAAACCTCAATACGAGGAAGCAGTCTCGATTGACCCTGTGAAAATTCCCATGGTAGAAAAAGGGGACATGGATTTCTTTATTGAAATCTATGCCAAAACAGCTGACGGGACTGAAGCAATTGAAAAGCAGACAGAGGAGAATCAGAACAAAAGAAATGGTTTTGCTGGAGAACCCAATGAAGAGAACAGAGAGACCTCTTTTCATGTTGGTGATGAAGCAGCAGCAGAACAAGGCAATGAACAGAACAGTGAGTCCTTTTGTCATTATGGAGATGAAGTAGCAGCTGAACAAGACCACAGGACGCAAGTAGCTAAGTACGTGATCGATGCATCAGCCTTGGAGACTGATTTTGAGGAAAATTTTGAAAATCCGGTAGAGGTGTGGGCCACAGGTGATTTTCTCAAAGAACAAAAAACAGAAGATGAGGAAGCAGACTGCCAACCTATTTTGGCTCAACAAGAAGCAAAAACAGGATGTGATGATGAAGGCAGATGCAATGGAAGCATGGAGGAAGATGGCAGCGTTTTCACAGCTAGTGATATGGAGTGCGAGGAGGGGCAGTTTCCCAACGTAGAGATTGCTGCTGAAGCTCATTATTTGGACAAGCTTGACAAAGATTCTTGTACAAGTGTTGAGTACCTAGCAGAAATCAAGAAGCTCGACTGCCCTGATGAACCTCGGATCATTAGATCAGATGACGTAGTCAGCAACTGCAGTGAAGAGATTGTTGATGAGGTACTGAAGGAACTCTTTGAAGAAGAAACTGTTTCTGTTGACACACAATGCAATGATGCTTATTATGAAATTGAAGAAATGCTGGACGTTAGGGAGATTCTTGAAACTACAGAAGTGAATAGTTATTTAACTTATGACACACTTTCTTCAACTGGGGATGCATTTGAGGAACCAACAACTGTGGAAGAGAAGAGCAAAGAAGCTGGGAGAAATTTAACTGGCGCTGAGACTGCTTCAACTTTGATGGGGGAGCCAATTGTGGAATTAGCAGCAGCCAATGAGAATATTCAGAAAGCTGATGTTTTTGAAACAGAGCTTGATGTCCTCGAAAAGAATACTGAACTTGGAGATGTTGAAAACAATTGCAACACCAACCACAGAGCCGAACCTTTGAATGGTTACCAGGAGGATAACTCAATTCAGGCAGTTGCGAACCCTGAATTGTCTATGGCAATACAGATTTCTGAAGACAGTAGTTCAAGCCAAAAGCTCATCAATGAAAATAGCCTAGCTCAGCATTTTGATCACCAACTGGAGGGCCAGTACAAGGGCATTAATGTTGTTGACAACCAGAACTTATTGGAGGCAGATGAAGATGGAGCTAAGAAGTTCAAAATCCCAGGTCCCGTGGATTCCAAGGAGCAGAACGATTCAGAGATGTATAAAATCGGTTCAGCTGGAAACAATACAGGAGAAGTTGAGAAGATGGAAGTGGAGGTTTGCACCAAGTCAGATGCGGCAGAGACATTTCTTGTAGCCGATAACGAAATCAATGCAAGATCAAAGAACACATTCCTTCGCAAAGGACACGATTCCAGCCAAGAACTTTCCAACACCTGCAACACCAGGAAATGGACAATCAAATGCAAGAAAACCCTCATGGACATGGAAGACGAGTGGAACTTCAACCCAAAAGAACCAAATTTCCTTCCTATTGTTCCTGACCCAGAGCCAGAAAAAGTTGATCTCAGGCATCAGATCATGGATGACAGGAAAAATGCTGAGGAATGGATGCTTGATTATGCACTCCGACAAGCTATCACCAAACTTGCTCCTGCTAGGAAGAGGAAGGTGGCACTACTTGTTGAAGCATTTGAGAAAGTATTGCCAATACCGACATATGAAACTCATAACAGGCATGCACCAGCAGCCTTTTCTCACGCGAGACCTATTCAAGCTTGTAGCTGATAGCACTCGCAAAGGTACGAAACATTATTTTCCAGGCATAATTTCTTTTAAGTTTGGTATGGTACTTATAACTCAATCAGTGTTGTAAATCACATAGTAGAAATCTAATTTCTTTCTTAACTTTTCTGCAGTGTTGAATCCTGCCTACAATAAGTTATTGATCTAGGGAGTATCATCATAGCAAGCTAGGCTTATGTTTCAGGAGTAAACTAAAGATTCAATAGAGCAACTAACTTATTGTTCAGCTTTTGCAAAGAAGAGCTGAAGAAAACACTGGTGGCTGAAATGGAGGTTGAAGTGTTCAAAATGGTTTCTCCTAAGCTCATTGGATGAAGTGCAAAATGAAGACTTTCTAGCTCAATATTATGTATGTATAACAGTGATATCAAGCATGGCGTTGAGTTGTAGGAGGGAATTTTACCTCTAAATGTTTAGTTTACTATGGTTATGTTCTATTTAATACTTTAATGTAGTAAAACTATTGTAATTATGTATGTGTAATTGATTAAAATATTTATAATTATTGTATGTCCAAGAGTTTTGGACTGCAGTCAGGAAAATTATATTGGAGAGATTCAATCACTTCTTCTGGAATCCCTTGCAAATCAGTCAAGTACACAACTTTAACCTTTGTGTGGCCCTCATTATTTTGTACTTAAAAAGTATCAAAATAAAAGTCATTTGCTCATGCCTGGGGTCACAATTTTGAAAGTAGTACAAGTTGTGGCTTCAAAATGCAAAATCAGGGCACTGAAAACCTATTCCTCATATATTTCCTCAGTTCTGCTGCTTAATAAATCGTTCTAGAATAACTTTTTCTAAGAAACAATTGAATAACTAAAATTTATGTACCCTTGGGTGATTATCTTGTCTTCTATTTCTACCAGGATTAGATAGTCTGCAGGCATCTTGGCCTTTCGTCCAAGCCATGTTGTTCGGTGTTTTCTCTATTCCTATCAACAAATTACGTGAAACTTATCATTCTCCATCTTCAATAATATAATGCTAACTATTTGTTGGAGATCCAAATAAGTTTTACTTCATCACACGCATTATCTCTTTTAATTGTTGAATACATGGCATTTTTGTTGCATTTTTTTTCTGTTAATTAAATCAGTATAGTTTATTATTTTTCTTTTTTTTTTAAACAAATATCAGTTTATTATTTTTCAAAGTATAAACATTAAGCTCTTTTCAAAAAAAAACTTTAAACATTAAGCACAATTTTTTATATGGTCCGATAATCTAATATATTATATATACATATATATGTTTGAAAAAATAATCTCACAATATTTTCTAAAAATTATGATAGTTTTATAAATATATAATCTCGGCACTAAAATAGATAAAATGACTTAATTTGATGTAATTATATATTTGAACGATAATTTGGCATAAAAATCAATTGATAAGTGCTGCTGTGAATTCATAAAATTGTATAGGTGTTATGATTGAAAATGGTAAGAAAGAAAACCCATAAAAAATTTATAATTTTGAGTGTGGCGGAATTGAGTTATAGAATAATGCTAGAGGAGTTCATTTATATATAATTAATATATTAAATAATATCTATGTTTGAATTGACTAATAATTACTTCATAAATTTTGAATTTTTGGATAATTGTACGTTCATAATATCAGAATAGTTACTATAAAGCTATGAATTTTTCTTATTTAATTATATATATGTCTGATTTTTTTTATTGCTATATATTGAAATTAATTTTATTATTCATTAAGTGTTTAGTTACTAAAAAATGTGTGAAAATAAATTTGCCATCTCATATAAAGTTGTAAGTTATATTTTTGCATTTTATTATTATTTTAATAAATTTGTGTTCATTATATTTTTGCATTTTATTATTATCTTAATAAATTTGTGTTCATTCTTAATAATATAATAATATAAGCAATATATATTAATATATAATGAATATAATAATCAATATAATTAATATTTTAAATATTATCTATATATGAAATTAACTAATGATTATTTCACAAATTATGAACTTTTAGGTAATAACGGGTGTTCATAATATCAAAGTCCAAAATTATCATAAAAGCATAATTTTTTTTCTTTAATTGCATATATATCTGATTTTTTCTTTTTTAGACTCTTATACTGTGTATTGCAATAATTTATATTTTTTTATATAATAATTAAATAACTAAATTTCATTTTTATTTACGCCCTTGTAATGTTTATTGCTATAATTTATATTTATTCCTTAATCACATATATTTGCATAGAGTTTATTTCTAGAGTTTTCGATAATGATATGATCAAAATTCTACATCAATAAAATAAAAGAACTTAAATGATTTTAACCTACAACATCGCGCGTGCTACTTTGCTAGTCAATAATAAAGTCACTATGTACCCAATATAAATCATTAATCTCACATTTCATAATGCAGTAAGCAAAATAAGGTGGGCACGGTTTGGTGAAAATCGAAAAAATCAATTGAATTGGATTGACTCGGTTCAATTTAATTTAATTTAAATATAATTTTGATTTACTTTATTTTATTTTTAAAAAAATTATATTTAATTCGATTCAATTTTTAAGCAAATAAAATTTCAGTTGAATTGAATTGGCTAAATTTTTAATAAATTTATATTAAATCAAATCAAAATAATTGAATATTATTTAAAATGAATTATTTACATTAAAAATATATATAAATCTATTAAACACATCATTTATATTGAAAATATTTTAAAATATATTGTACAAATATATTTTTTTTTAAAATCAGTTTAAAGTGAACCAAATTGAAATTAAATAGAATCATATCAATTGATTCAATTTGTAAATTTATTTAGTTCAATTTAGTTTTCATTTTTTTCAAAATGTAGCTTTCAATTTTTTTGTAATACAATTCAAATATTCTTTTGAATAATTATGGATTTGAATTCACTCTATTTTTTACTATTTTCTAAATGTATTATGCATATAATTTATTAATATTATGCATGAAAAGAATTTTATAATATTTTAAAAAAAATATCATAAAATTATTTTGTAATACAATTCCATTATTATTTTGAATAATATTTACAAATACATTAAATTTACCTATTCCTTATGTAATTTAATGTTTCTTGTAGTATACACACATACATACATATTTTTTTATCACATGGGGCACATATGAATTTAGTTTAATTTTTAATTTTATCAAATGTAGCTTTATTTAAAGTTAAATGTATTTTTTTATTGCAATTAGCAAAAAATATATTTTATCTTGAATGGAGAAGTTCATGGGCTTGGTATCCACTGATCTTCCCTCGAAGTGAGTTGGATGATTTTTTTTTTTTTTTTTTTTTTTTTTTTTTTTGTTAAAAGTTTTGGATTTATTTTTAATGGTTATTTTCTTGGGTTTTTTATCAAATTTTCTTCCATCTAATTTTTTTTGTTTTTTTTTTTTTTTTTTTTTTTTTTTTTTTTTTTTTGAGAAAAGAGTTGGATTTAGAATTAATGTTTATAAGTTTGACTCACAAGCGGACTTAACACAACCCGGTCAGAGAACATGAGAAAACAGGATAAGTCACGTAATTAAATAAATTTAAGTTTAATATAAATAAATTTAAATCATAAATAAATTTATTTATTTATAACACATTAAAAAATAAATTTAAATAGATTATATGTTTAATTTGTAATAAATATAATTAAATATGATTATATAATCAAATTAATTAATTACAATGTAATACACGATAAACATATATATATATATATATATATATATATATATATATATATATATTTAAACACAATTAAAATAAATGTATTTACATATAAAATATCTTTGAATCCAATTTTATATTTTTTTAGATTTTTAATTTCAATTCTATGTTTTTTTAACATATAAATATTTTTTGTTAAATACTAAATATTTTTTAATTTATTTTATATATATTTTTTAAGTTAAATATTTATTTTTATGTCATGATACGTTAATATTTATTATAACACAATTAATTAAAGAGTTATACGGGTTATGTTATATAATTTATTTTATAAATATGTTTGTATTATAATTAAAGATTTTAACATACTTAATTAAACGGTTGTATTTAAATTAGATATTGTTATGTTATACTTAAACACAACACCACACGGTATTATACAAATTGTCACCCCATCTCAACTCACTTGAAAAATCACATATTAATACTATACATTTTTTTCTAATAAATTAAAATTAAAATTTATAATTTTAAAATGATTTTTTTATTATTGAGTGAAAAATACGTTAGTTATTAATATTATATAATTTTATTATATTGAGCTGAATTAGTATAAAAACGTATGAACTCAAATAATCAAGCAGCTTTGCCTAATTTATATGAACTGAAGACTTGACTTAAACTCTCAACTTACATTTGTAGCAAATTTAGTTTATCCAAGTGTTTTATTATATTACAATTCAAGAACTAACTGTAATTGTAGGAACTAAATGCAATTGTAGAAAATGAAGGTGTCAAATGGTCCAACAAATTGATCAATTTTGGAGCAAATTATCATGCGAAGTTAATTTTGGATTTTTCTTTTCTTTATCCGAGTCAATTTTGGATTTTGCTTTTCTTTATCTGAGTCAACGCCACAACAAGAGCAGAGGCTGCCATGAAAATAGTAAGAAGGATTGGGAATTACTGGATTTTGGATTTGTGTTTCGGTCATGCAGAATCCATTTTTGGACTATGGAGAGAGAGAGAGAGAGAGAGAGAGAGAGAGAGATAGAGACGGAGACAGAGAGAAATAATAGAGTGGAAGAGAAGGAGGTGATCACATTCTTTGCTTCATTTCTGTTTTGTCTTTGTGGTTTTCGGTTTTGGTGCTCTGTTTTTATTTCAGAGTGGAAAAAAATGGAAGAGAGAGGGCAGGGGAGAGGAGAGCTTGAGCATGTTCTTTGTTCGAGAGAACTCTGGATTTTAGGGTTGATTTTACTTTGCTTCGGACACAATTGGAAAAGAATACTGTAAAATACTATGGGGATATCTCTTCAAATGCTTCTCCAATGGAATCTCTTCCCAACTAACCATAGTATTTCCATCCTTGCCAGCCAAGCGAATAGAACTCAGGACATACTTTTGAGAGGTAGGAACTAGCAAGCGAACTGGAAAGCGTGCTACTTCCACAAGTTAGAAAGGGAGTCGATTTGCCGCTTCTCTTCTTTAGTATGATTAAAAAGTCTATCTATAGCGAGTGGTAAAAAGACTCCTTTTGGTCGAGGAAAGCAGTTTTTAACAACTATGAAAGCTTTATTGTTGGGTAATCCCCCATGTGGAGAACTCGCCTAGGGGTACCGGTTGAGGTTCTGCACAGGTTTGACAAGTTTGACTTGATCTCATGAAATGCGAGCTATTGCCCTTTTTGCTCTCGAAAAGGACTCTTTATCTCAGGATTCCCTCCCTTAGATCAACTGGAGACTCTCCTTCCAACGATAGCCCTATTGTCTACATCCTTTTATTTGAGAACTCTTCTCTTTCCTCGCTTTAGAAAGGTTTGACCTAGTCATAACATACCCGAACATAGTTTCTACTTAATGAATTTCGTTCATTGGCTTGTTCTTCAACCCAGACACGTGATTTCATCCCTATACCGGCTCTTCAATACAGGTTCTGGGAAGGGTCAATGTAATTGCTATTAATGCTTTCCCTGTCGCGAGAGGGGATCAGATCCATCTATTTTTTATAGCACGTAAAGCTCGGTTGAGGGAAGCCTATTTACTAAAAAAATCCTCTTTTTCCGTCGCTTCGGGATGACACATGTTTTAGTTAAGGCATCCTCTTGCTCGTTTATAAGGCTTTTTCTTTATGCTAGTAAATTGAACACCTGGAAAATTGGTAGTGTCAAACTTAATTCTTTTTTAATTTAGAGTGATGGCTTGATAGACCTTGATGCTAGGTTGCTCTTCTTCACTTCGTCCACCCTCACTGTCGATCACCTCTTGCCTCTCCTTCGAGAAAGAAATCTATTTCTCTCTATGGAGAGAAACCCCTTGGAACACCTTTGCCTCCGATAATAGCATTTTTCTGTTTTTTAGTTTTTAGGTGCAGTAGCGAAAACCCCGACATCCCAATCTTCCATTCCAATTTTATATACCTCATGAACCAGTTGACAATACACTCTTGCCCTTGGCTAGATCATCGGTGTATCGAGTATACTAGAGATGAGGAGCACTCCTAAAATGGAAGTCCATCATCTATGGATTTGCAATATATATATATATATATATATATATATATA
>CATIWR010569548.1:0-41006 GCA_949677035.1 Omphalea diandra | reverse complement strand
AGTCAACCCAATAAGTCAAGTGAAACTGACCCAAATAGGTTAACTCGTGGCCCGATCTAATTGACCCTATAACAGTATAAAAAAAGAAAAATTTTATTACTAAATATATAAAGGCAGATTAAAATAAAAAAGAAAGAAACTTATTTCAAAAAATATTTATGTTATTTAATTAAATTTAAATTTAACTTTGATATTTTTATTTAAAATATAACGAAGTTTTTACATTTTAATAAATTTATTAATTTTACCATATTTTTTATGTGTCTAAATTATAATTTTTTATTTATTATGATAAATTATTTAGAAATAATAAAATTATTTATTGTGATAAACTAATTTTATCATATTTTTAAATAATTAAATATAGTGACAAATATTATTATGATAATATTACTTCTCATTATATGTAATTTAATATGCATTATATTGTGACAAAAATATTATGATAAAAGAATGTATGTCTGAATTTATCTTATATGCTCATTTATTATGATAAAAATCTTTAAGTTAAAAATTTGTGGGCTCAATGATTAAAAAAATTTAAACATTTTCGTGAATTTTCAATTATATCAAAAGTTTCTAATTGAGTCAATTACATATTGTTTGATGAATTGAGTGCAATGATACCCCAAGTTAAAATCAACATTTAATAAAACTATTTAGACTCAATTGACACTTATATTTTTTTAATTAGTTCAATCAAATTCAAAATTAAGTTTAAATCTTACTAAGATAATATTTTTATTTTACTCAATTTAAAATTTTTTTTCAAAAAATATCTAAATATTATTTTTATTTTAGTTGTAAATAAATAATTTTTTAGCAATTTTATGTTTTAAAATTATAAATTTTATTTTTATATATTTAAATAATAAATACTTAAATTTTCTTTTGAGGATAAATTTTTTAGAGTATTCAGATTTCTATCAAATAATTGATTTTTAAATTATTTTTAAAAATGTTTATTTTACATAGTTTAAATAATTTATTTATTTAAAATATATAAGTTAATTTTTTTTAAGGAAAGAATGAAAAAAAATTTAAAATGAGAGATTGAGAAATTTCTAAATTATAAATTTAAATATACTAGGATTAAATTGAATAAGAATAAAGTATAATCTTAATTAAGCTCATGTAATTGATTTTTAAATATTTCTTAAAGTTAAATGATTTAAATAGGGGAGAATGAAAGAAATTTTTTTTAAATGAGATTGAGTAACTTATAAATTAGAAATTTAAATTTCAAAATTTTTAGATTTTTAAATTTAAATATAAAGTTATCAAATAGAAGTATATAATAAATCTAATTAATTAAAAAATGAGATTACATTGAATAAAAATAAAAGTATCATCTTAGTTAAGCTTATACAATTGATTTTTTAAATATTTCTTAAAGTTTTTAAAATGATTTAAATAATTTATTATTGAAAATATAAAAATTGAAATTTTAAGGAGAGATTAGAGAAGAAATTTCTCAACGAGATATTGAGAGATTCTATGAATTATACATTTAAAATTTAGAAATTTTTAGATTTAAATATAAAGTTAAAATGTTCATATAAAAGTACATAGTAAATTTATTTAAGTAAAAAGGGGATTAAGTTGATTATAAAATAAAATTATCATCTTAATTAATTTTGGATACGATTTAAAATCACATAAAGGTTTAAATTGTTGAGTAATTAATCTAAATTTTTATCATAATTTTTTAAATGATTTAATATATCAAAGAAATACATCACAAATTTACTTATTTTTATAATAATTATAGTAAATTTGATTTTTGTCATGATAAAATCACATATTAAAACAAATATAATTTTATCTCATAAATTTTTATCATTATACATAAAATTCAGTTGTCTGGGTCTGATTCTTCTTTTTCTTCTGAATTTAACAATAGATGTCTAAATACTTGCTAATTATTTCTATCCTTTCCTTACTGGTTTCTGCTCTTGTTTAAAAAATCTATTGGAGAATTATTTAATGTTCATTTTGTCCTTGCTCAAGTTAAATAGTTTAATACAGTTGCACTCGCGTGAAATAAAACGTGTTTGACACAATTTTTAATAATCTCCTAAAACGAGTGAATATATATATATAAACTAGTACACCATAATATAATCTTAACTTTGTCTATAAATGGTTGTTTGGAGTGGGCTTTGTCATTTTAGTAGACTAAAACATTATGATTTAATTTGATGAGATACATTATTTAATTTGTTGGGACAATGTCATATTTCTATCCATCAATACAAATTAAGATTTTATAGTGTTGGTTTTAGGTACATTGTGACGTCCAAACCTGAAGACTAGTTACTAGCAAGTAGTAGAAAGCAACAGACTCTTAATCTGGATGCTCCACCAGTCACGAGAAGAGGAGAAGAGCTGAATGGTGGAATGCGAGAAGGAAATGTTAGGTAGACTTTGAACTTCTTCCATTCGTGTTAGCATTTACTCTTTCTTTTTTTTTTTTTAATTAAAGTGAGCTATTCTTATGTTGTTAATTCAATTTCTTGGCATGCCTTGCCCTTGATGGGGTTAGTTAGGTTTACTCTTATTAACTATTTTATGCTCTTTTTTGTATTCTTTTGCATCTTCTAGATGATTGATATTGTTCAATGTTTTTAATTTGCTATTTCAGACTTGTTTGTAAGCAAATTCTCTTTTTCTTGCATTTGGCATTGCTAGCTAGGGTTTAAGGCGTGCCTGCTTCTACCTATAGTAATACTTTTATTTCCACGATTTACAACTACACCTACACCTACACCATCGTCGACTAATTTTCTTATTAGTTTATTAAATGTTTAGTTCTCTTTGGGTACGTCTCTTTTAGGTATGCAGTTATTGTCATTTAGAATTGCAAGCAATGTCATGCTTTGCTCACCTCAAGTTTGACAATTCTTGCTAAATATCATTTTCTTGGCTTTCCCTTAGATTTGGTTTTCCTTACTCAACTTGTTAGATGTTTATGATTAATGAGAAAAATATAGTTTTTCTCACCAATGTAAAAGTAATTCCTTTACTTTTTTTTATACTAATTAATTTAGGCTGAGTTTGTCATATGCTCAAGGAAAGGTTTTTTTTTTTTTCTCCAAATATACATATGAGAATCTTGGTATTAGAAAATTTATTTATAAATCTATATTTTTCATGGTTTCTATAAATAAAAATTTATTTAAAAATTTATTTTATTAAATCTTTTCAATTGTTATAATTAAAATAAATTATATCAAATTTGATAAAAATTTTTAAATGAATTTAAAAATTACAATTTCTTTATTATATTTTTCACTCTTTAATTTCTTTTTCTTTATTTTCTCCTTGTTTTCTCTTATTTTCTTTTTTTTTCCTTCATTCTCTCTCTCTTTGTATTCTCTCCTCTTTTTTCATTTTCTTTCTTTTCTCTCTTGTCTCTTTTTTTTTTTTATATCTCTAAATATTTTAAAAATACATAAATATGTTTTTATAAAAATGAAATACTTTATTGAATTCTATACTGAAATCAAATATAAAATTCATTTCATTTGAAAATAAATTTTATTTTTATTTTATAGTATGCTAAATATAAAAATTTATTTATAAATAAATTTTACAAAAAATTTATTTATAAATAAAATAAATACATGATACGATACTATGAGTCCTCCAATGACCACCAATCAAAATTTTATTTAAAAATTAAATTTAAAGATCAAAATTTCAAAGTTTTTAGTCTATTCTTTTATATGTTAAAAAATTTATAATATCTGAAACTGGAAATTATTTCTAATATTAGCTTTGGATTATGTTTCGAGTAATTCTTATTTTGGTTAATAGTTACAATGGAGAGAAGAAATTCGAATTCAATATTTAACGATCTCAAGAATAGATACATTATCATCAGATTAAGTTTGAGTGAGTGATTATATTTTGGGTAAACTGATAGCTAGAAGATTATAAAATTAATGAAAAATTTGTTATTTTGTATAATTTAATGGCACACTCGAGAGTGAAATAGGGATGGTGGACAGCATATTTTTCTTGCGGTGGCTTCATTGACGTGAATACAAATTGCACACTGTAAAGTGCAATGGAGACTTCAAATCAAAATTGCCTACAAAATGCTATCTATTATAATATAATACATAAAAACAAAAAGTTAATGACATAGATAAGATAGACATCACGTGATCGATAAGTACAAGCAACCTTATCAAAGATTTTAAGAGATATAGATAGCCAACCCCATCTAGAAGCTTAACCTTGAGAAAATTAAAGGGAAACATGTATTTTTTTAGGAAATTAGAGTTTATTAAGAGTACACAATTAAAAACTATATTTACTTTGTCCTAAAAGACGCTTATTATACACTTAAACTTAGTCTAATGATAGTGTATTCACCCTTGATACGTTTAGATCTTGGGCTTGAATCTTCTTTTTCTGTTGTAATTATTGGGAGAAAAAAAAAAAAGACGTTTTTTAAGTGTATTGGTTTGTCTAGCATTGAGGCAGGATCGAATTGTTGGCAAGCTATCAATTTTTCAACAGGCCCAAGAATTCGTGTATTGTGGATCTGAAAGGATATATAATTAAGTATTAATATATAAAAAATTAAAGATTAATGTACATGAATTTTAACATACATACAGTTCAATATCAATATACATAAATATGTAATTAAGATCAAATGTGCATATAAATTTGAATTCATAAGATAACACAGACTCATATGTATAATTTAATTTGCGAGATGTCATAGCTCTTCTATCCTTTGCGTTGGATCCTAGACACACCAACAAAGTTGTTCATGCTCTTACTTCTCTAACTTTTGACTCTAGACTTTGATAAGTTTTTTTTGAGAAATTAACTTGTTCAAGAGAAAAAAAAAATATTTTGGTAAGTAACTGAAATATTTTATTAAAAATAATATTTAGATTTATTTGAATACACTTAAATATTTAATTTAATTATAACTGTGATATTTTCCTATTTCATCCTATTACCAAGGGTTTTTTTTATTGATTCAAAGGTTTTACCTTTTTTTTAGAATAATAGGAAATGTTTTTATTCATAAATAATCATATAATATTTGTAAAAGAAAATAATCTTATAGTCTAAAATATTAATATAAAATCAATTTTCAACACTATTAATAACTATATATTGAGTCATCTTTAGAATCATGGTTTTATTTTTATCGTGAATTTTCTACAATGACTTTGTATTTTTATCAATTATGAAAATTTTCACTAAATATGGTGTTATAATACGATATTGATTGAAATTCATATCATGCATCAATAATATATCATTATATATTATTAAACAAACAATTTTAAAATTTTAAAACTCTCTAAAAAAAGAAATAAAAACTCTCATTAAAAGAGATAAAATAACAAATTTAAAATAAAAATTCTCAAAAAGAAATAAAATAAAATAAAAATGACTAAATATATAGTGAAATTACTCAAAGTGTTACCTTTGTCTATAAATAAGATCAAGTAATTTAAAATTTTATTAAAAAAATCATATCATTGTTTTGTTGTTTTATATGTAGTATAGATATATATGCCAATTAAGCTCCGCGTACATCATGATATGTTTGATAATGCTACGTTTTTCCTTATTTCTAATTTAATTTTAATGAAATATTATCCGACTTATTAAACCAAAAAATAAAAGTGGAAAACAATTAAAAACTAAACATGTGTAATTACTATTTTAAATGTACAAAAACAAAATTGCAGAATACATTAATTTGTACTCTACTGAAAAAGTTCACAAAATTATGAAGTATGCTCATCAAACAGATCGGCGATCCTCTCCTCTCTCCATGGATGCTGCTCTGTCTCTGCATGATGAGAAGGCAATAGATTAACTCTACACAAGGGACATGTCCCATGACCATGGTCCACCAACGCATCCATGCATTCTCTGTGATACACGTGGCTGCAATTTGCTAGCAATCTAATATCTTCTCCTTTCTTAATGCAACTCAAGCATATTGCACAAGAATAAGAAGAAGAAGCAAGAAAGTCCTGATGATGTTCCACTTCCATTCTTGATTGAAACTCGCCGAATTCCATCACAGGGAGCTTCTTCTTTATCATGTCGGACAAAACTGCGTTAATATATGGTACAGGAAGCAGTGTGGAGGGTGATACGCGGCGGATCACCTCTGCTTCTTGAACATAGTAATGGTGGTTGGAATATTTTGCTTTCATATAAGTTACAAATTGATTTAGGAAATAGAGTGGCACAGTTATTCCTATGAAATTGATGACAGCAAGCGAAGTTATTAGGAGGAGACATGCTGTGAGTTTTGGGACCTTGATGACCGCCCAAGAACCACCCATTAATTATGGAGCAGTAAAGTAGGGAAGTTTAATTAGAAAGAAAAATATGGAAGTAAATAAACGAGAAAAGAATGAAGGGGGAAAAGAGCTTTTTCGTGGTACTCACGTTGGAATACAAGTGTAGATATATACACAAATGTTGACCATGCACATCACTAAGAGCTGACTTTGAGGAGTGATGGTTAAGCCAGGCCGGCAGACTTCGGTTTTTCCACAACAACCAAATGGATGGCGTTCAGTGTGGTTGCGTCTTCTCTTCTCTGATTGTAGCAGGATGATGTTGGTTCGTAAATCACGATAACCATTTAGCCACTCTGGTATCAATAACCATTTCAAATTCGTTTAAAATTAAGTTTTTAAATCCATAGCTGCTAAATGTTTATTCAAATCTCTTTATTTTTTTTAATTAAAATTTTAAATCATTTGAATAGATATATGATATTTGAATCCAGCACAACTAATAATAAGAATAAAATATAATAATTTTTCAGATTTGATGAAAATATTGTATTTTTAAATGGATATATACAATTATTAAATATCCATTATTCAAATCTAAAATCTATTATATATTTTATTTCAAATAATAAATAAATAAAGATTTAAATCTAAATTTTTCTCCAAAAACTATCACTAATATTTTATTGTAAATTCAAATTCATTCTAAAATTTATTAATACTAAATCCATCTTATATTAATATTAGAGTAGATGAATATCCGGTATTATCCTATCCTGATTCTTAATTAACTAACTTGAATTAAAGTTACACAACATGGTTTAATTCAATGATTTGTGTTTTTTGTTTTTTTAGAAATTTAAATGCTCGAATTCAACTTCTCTTTTTCTTTGTAACTTTGTAATAAGAAAAAAAAAAAAAAACCTTGAATTATGATAGTATTTTCACTGGCCAATGGGCATCTGCGTATCCTAAGTATATTCACAACCTATAATATGTTATTGTGTGATTGTTTTATCCTTCTTAATAACTTATAATGACTTATTTTTCTACTCATAATATTTGAACGTGGGTCATAATGATGTTAACTAAAACATCTGAATTTTAAACAAGAAAAATCTATTACGGATTTAATTGTTGTTTGTTTGCTAATATAGAGTTCAATACGGGTGTGCGAGTGCATCTTCCACTTGATTGAAATGACACATTGAAATAATTTTTTAATAATCCCCTAAAAGAATAGTTTAATCTTCATATATACTTTTAGTTTAGGCCGCCAATTTAAATTAAATTATACTTTAACCAATATAAAAATTATATATACATATAGAAGGATATACACACACATATATTTATATATATATATATATAACTCATATAATATTTGTAGCCATCAATAGAAAGATTTTCTTCTATGTTCGGTGTATCAAGTCTATCCAAACCTCGACACAAAGAAACATACTGAGAGACTTCAAAATAAGGTAATATTCTATGGAATTTAATGTAATATAATCAAATATAAACTTAATGAATTATTCATCTAAAATTTGTTTGATTACATTATATTACATTACATTACATTTTATTATATCATCCCAAACATTACCTAAGAGTTGAATGGTGGAATGCGAGTTATCATTAGATCCTGCTAAAAATTGCTATTTCTTTCTTTATTAATCTGAGCTTTTCATATGTTGTCAATCCTATTTCTTGGTGTGCCTTGTTTGTTGGTTTGGTTAGTTTCACTTTCACCGTATTATTTTACGGTTTCTCTGTATTCTAGATGATTGATATAGCTCAATATTTTAATTAATTTTCTATTTTAACCAAAATATTTTGATTTTCTTTTTCTTGTTTTTGGCACTGCTCAGATACATGTGTATATACGTATATATATATATATATATTGCTCTTTTTGTCTATAGTATTTTAGTAGTTTATTTCCGTAATTGAGTGTAATTGGGACCTGGATTTCCTTAGTTTATTAAATGTTTGCTCTTTGGGTGTGTCTTTTTATATACTATATACTATGGTCATTTAGAATTGCAATCAATGTCATATTTGCTCAAGTTTGATAGTTCTTGCTAACAGCATTTTAGTGTTCTATCTGATTTAATATTAACTCAACTTGTTAAATATTTATGAAATTGATGAGAGAAATATTGTTTTTTTCCCCAATCTTTACTCCAATTAGCAGGGAAAAATATTTATTTTTTTTTTTTTGCAGTAAGTAAAGGTGTATTTAGTATGTAATATTTGTTACTTTTTTTCATGGTATTAATGCATGATCATTGGCTTTCGGACAACTTTAAGAGCAAACTTTCTACGTTGATTAAAAACATTTAGAAATATTTATTATCTTTAACTGGTTTAAATGTTAATTCTGTGAATTCTTGTCCCTAATGCGATCTTTTAGCTCTGTGCAATTCTTTAGTTGCATCATCATGATCAAGACATTTGAGAATCCCTCGCAGTTGAGCAGCTCTGAATTTAGCGTGTCAAATAGAAAGCAACAATCACCATTTTTCTGCTACTTTCAACGTCCAATCAGTGAAGCTTTTAAATTTTCATCAAAAAAATAATTAAAAAAAGAAAAAGAGTGAAGCTCTTTACATCTGACGGGAGTATTTTTATCATTAAAATAGAAGAAGAAAGTATCCATGGTGCATTTTACCAGAAGGTATAAGTGCATAATCATCACCATGAGTAGACAGGAAGTGAATTTTGGTTCATTTAAAAAAAAAAACTTATTTCAGTTTAATTAAAATATTATGAACCATATTATACAGTATGTTTGTTCATCATGCATATGGGACGAAGTCCAAAACTTTAGACTCAATAAATGGTAGAAGAGATTTCCACTTTTATTTGATAGAGAAGAGCTGAACGGCGGAATGCGCTGAAAAATCAGTGGTAGGTAGACCCTCAAACCTTCCTGTTCACAATTACTATTTCTTAATTTAATATTGTGAATACATGTGTATATACACTGTAGCACTTGCATTAGTAACATCACATGTTATTATTTATCTTATTTAATTTACTATTATATTTGTTCATAAAAATTAAATTAATTTTTTTAAATAATAAACACAATAAATTAGTTTAATATATGTTTAATATTATTATAATGTTAAACCTATCATTTTAATTATTTTTTAAAAATGAGTGATTCATCTTTAATCAAATTTAATTAAAATATTTTATGATAATATGCAATATTTAGATAAATAATTAATAATAATATGATATAAAATTAATAAAAAAGATTTAATCATCTTTATAAGATTGAACAAAGACAATAAAAAGAACCACAAAAATATAAAAATATACTAATAAACGAATATAGTAAAACTTTATAAGTTATATATATATATATATATATATATATATATATGTTCACAATATTAAAGAATGAAATGAATCTTGTCAATATTTTTTATACATGAGAAAAAAAGTTATACATCTTTAAACATACGTAAAATTAAAATACATTATCCTATCCTCCTCCTATTTTTCTAACCAAACTCACCCTAAAATATTAAAGGATTGAAATGAATATGGTCAATATTTTTTTAATAAAAAATTACATGATAACAAAGATATGTCTTCAAACATACGTAAAATTAAATTACACTTTGCTGTCGCCCTCCCATTTTCCTAACCAAACTTACCCTAAAATGCTAATGGGAAATGTTTTAACGCATGAATTCATACGTAATAAGGGTTGTTGATAACCCTTAACAATCATACATGCGCGATTGATTGGGAATCATATTGGTGGGTCTATAACCACCAATTTGATGGTTCCGATGAATTCGTGCATACATAAATTGGTACAGTTGAGCATTACATGTGAATCACGGGCATATTCTAGCTGGTAAGAATTCTGTGCTTATAAAATAAATCAATCTTTCACCTGTCTATCTCCTTAGTTATATCACCACGATTCCTGAATTTGAATTTATGTCATTTGAGGATCTCACACGGTTGAGTTGCTCTTAATATAACTTGCCAAATGGAGAGCAACAATTATTCGTTTCTGTTAGATAAACGTTTCTGCTGAGCTTTCTTGCAAGTATAGTGTGCTTATACTCATCTCTTTAATTTCTGGTGAGCTTTGTGTTTGAGGCTCATCAGATACATGATATATACTCTCGTTTCCCATCTCCCCAACGCAAAATAAGAAGCAAATAAACTACAAAGTATCGAGCAAATAATCATCATCAAGAGCAGTTAACCTAACTCTACACGTGGGGCATGTCCTATGACCATGGTCCACCCATGCATCTATGCATTCTCTGTGATACGCGTGGCTGCAATTTGCTAGCGATCTAATCTCCTCTCCCTCATCAATGCAACTCAGGCATATTGCACAAGAAGAAGAAGAAGAAGCAAGGAAGTCCTCAAGATGACCCTTTTCCATACTTGATTGAAATTCGCCAAATTTCATCGCGGGCAGCTTATACTTTATCAAGTTGGCCTCAACCTGGCTAATGTCTGGTGTGCGCTGCCTCATCTCTGCTTCTTGAACAGTATCTTGGTGGTTGACATATTTTGCTTTGATATTATCTATGAATTGGTGAAGAAAATATCGTGGCACAGTTACTATTGTCAAGTTGATGAGTGCAAGAATGGTTGATAGGAGGAAATATGGTGTGAGTTTTGGGATATCGATGTGAGTCCAAGAAACACCCATCGGGAGCGACAAGTTTAATGAGAATACGGAAGTTAATAAATGAGGGAGGAGTAGTGGGACACAACTGGAATAGAAGTGCTTGGTGTATTTATAAGCACAATTTATTCAATATTAAATAAGAGCTGACTTGGTAGTGGTGGATAACCGAAATTTTGCCGTTCAGCCGCCGTAGGCGGCAGACCAAAGCTTTAGCATAACAGACAAGATGTAAATCACATCCAGTGACATAAAGTATTTTGCAGTATAAAATAGAATGGTAGTGGTCAAAGGGTTGGCGGGTAATTCCGGGCTCATTTCCAGTCGTGGCTTTATAAGTTTTTAGCTTGGTTTCTCCTAAACCCAACACTATCTAAAGGAAAAGATATTTGTTTTTTGGTAACATAAATGAAAAATTATTGGGCAAGCAATAGCGACCTTTTCATGGAGTTCATCATAGGGTTTTTATGGCTTTTATTTAAACTGAAATGCACTGGTGAAATTTTTTTTTTTTTGGGTTAAAATAAAGGAATAATTACTATAAACTTCTTGACATTTGACATATTTAATTAAGTCATCTCTTATATTTTGAAATTATACTCAAAATCATTTGACGTTTGCTTTATTACACTATCTAGTCTTTCTGCTGTTTAAATGTGTATTTGGCCATTAAATTCTTATAAAATGACAACTTTGGCCTCATAAATAAATCTAAACACCGAGGGCGGTAAACAGAACTTTGAGAAACACAAATCCTCCATTTCAAAAACACTCTCCTTCACTCATTCTTCAAAATTTTAAAAACAACTGTTTAGTTTTCAGAAATCTTGCATTACTTACCAACGAAGTGGTGAAACATTTTTTTTAATGTTTGTGGGTTTTGGTGCTATGGAAAACTGCTAAAAGAAGAAAAAGGAGAAGCATTGAAAAAGTATAAAGCAAAGTCGAGAATTGAAATGCAACAAATCCGAGAAAACGATACATATATGGTTCAACCATGTTAAAAAAGATAGATTTTTGTTAAAGATATCCATTGTTATAAGTTTTTTATTATTAGACAATGCATGCAAATTTTAGGGTCAGTAGTTGTTGTTAATGAGTATTCCAAGATATATGCTTTTGTTTTTAAAAAATTGAAAGTCATTCTTTAGTTGTCCTAGTGTATATAAACAAAGTTGTTTTTGTACTTATTTAAAATAAAAAGTGATGTATGCTACTGAAAAGAGGGAAAATATGAATAATTTGTTAATTATTTGAATAAAATATCGTTGGCTAAGGAATACACTATTTGTTTCAATTATGAGGAGGAATTGAAGTGGAAGTCATTTGTGAATCCTTATAGGTATACTAGACTGAATTTACTTGGTAAGTATTTTAGATTATTTCCCCAAATTGTGTATGATTCTATAATTATTGAATGTGGGAATGGTCTTAGGATTATAAGAGATGATAATGTTATGACTATGTTTCAGTTCTATAAGGACAACCTTGACATACCTATTTGTATAAGTGAAGACACAGTGCCACTAGAGTCACTTGATACTGGAATTGTTTAAAGTGGGATTACAAAGGGTGATATGGGTTTTGGTTAGGTGAATGTAGGTAATGAGTAGAATGTGGGTTCTATTGTGGTTTATGATGCTGAGGAACAAGTTGGGTTTAGGGTAATGTAGGGTTTGGTAGGCTAAATAAGGATCAAGAATAGGATGAGAATGATGTTAATATTGGTTTTAGTGGGGTAAGTGAGATTGAGTTCCTTATGGGTCAAAGTGAAGCTGGGGACATAAATGAGCCAAATGACACAGTTGAGCCCAATGAACCCTAATTTGAGTTTGAGCCTAATTACATACCTGATCACGACGAAGTGAAATTTGACTTTTAACCCAATGACCCAAAAATAGATTTTGAGCCTAATGAACCAAAAGTGGAAGATGAGCCCAATGACCCTAGGCCACTTAAGCTTAATGTACAATCTGAAGCCAATTACCTTAACACAACTGAGGGCAATGACCTTAGCCCAAATGAGCATAATGAACAATCTCAACCCACTATTAACCAAAGGAATAGGTATGATAGTAAGGGGAGGCATGTTGGGATTGCAAACACTAGTAGTAGAGCTTCTAGTAGTAGGGGTAGAGGTAATGATAGGTCTAAGAGAGGTGGCAGCAGTGGTAAGAGACATGAAAGGGGAGATACCAGTGCTAGGGGAGGTAGAGGAATTAGAAGAAGTAGTAGGATAGTTAATGATGTTGAAGCAACTACGAGTGGGTTTAATGATGATGAGGAATGGATGTAGTAAGGTGGATAAATGAATGCAACAGATAGTGAGAGTAAAGAGGATAATATTGCTAGTTTAAATGAAGTAAATGATCCTAATGGCTTATGAATGATGATGATGGTTTGAGTGATATCAATTTTGATGATACAAAGAGAGATATGATGGAAAGTGAATCTGATGTGGATGAGCAATAGATGTTCAGGTTAATATAAAAAAAAAAAAAAAGGAAAAGGAGTTTCAACTATGATGTTGTTTATGCCAATGAATGGAAGTAGGATAAGGTAGGGGATACTGTTTTCAAAGTTAAGAATGTATTTGGGGATATAAATATGTATAACGAGGCTTTAGTTGATTATGTTGTAAAGATGGGGTATGCATTGAAAAAAAAAAGACAATGACGGAATGACATGCAAGTGTGTTGCACAAGGTTGCACTTTTAAAATCCATATCTCAATGTTAGATGACAAAACAATCTTCATGATTAAGACCATAAATGCTGAGCATGCATGTGTTAGGCCACCTAGCAATAAAAATTCACATGCCAACACCTTTTAGGTCACTTCTAAACTGTTGGATGAATTGAAAACTAATCCAAATATGAGCTATGATCTTATGGCATTCAATTTGAGAAATAAATGAGGAGTATAGGTTCTTATGTGTTAGATGTATACGACTAAAGCTAAGGTAAGGATGTAAAATGAAGGAACACATAACTAGAGTTTTAGGCACCTGAGGAAATATATGGAAAATGGCTTGCGCTTCAAATCATGGCAGTCTGATTAAATTTGAAGCGGATGAGAGAAATTTTAAAGATGATCCTCTAAGATTTTTTTAGGATATTTGTATGTTATAAGGGATGATTGATGGGTTTATAGATGGATGCAAATGGTTGTCATTTAAAGGGGCCCTATGGTGGGTATTTATTGAGTGCAGTATCACTGGATAGGAATAAAGGGGTTTCCCTCTTGTTGTTGCAGTTGTGCAAGATGAGTGTGCAGATAGTTGGATTGGTTTTGTGACCTGCTTAAGGATGCTCTTGGAGATTATAATTGGGATAGGTTGAAAGTCATGTCATATGGATATAAGGTATGCATTTAAAATATTAAAACATTTTTTTTATTTTTTACATATATTTTATGATTCATACTAATGTTTGATATTGTACACAAATGCAGGGATTACTTGATGTTATGGGTATTATCTTTCTTGAATATGCTCATAGATTTTGTGTTACACATGTTTATGAACATGCAAAAAATATTTTGAAGGTTATCATTGAGAAAACAGTACTGAAGGGTTGTGAAGGCATCTCATAAGCTTGAAATTTGGAAAGGAATGAGAGAAATCAAGAAGTTGGATGATGAGAAGCCTTAGAAGTGGTTCATGAAGATTCCTAGAGAACACTAAAGCAGGCATGCATATAAGGTAGCAGTTAATAATGAACACACCACCAATAATATGACAAAATCCTTCAATAATTGGGTGAACAAAATTAAGGGGTTGTCTATAGTCCATCTGTTAGATGTTGTAAGGCAAAAGTATATAGTGAGGTTGCAGAAATGGTATGCCAAAGGGTTTTCTTAGGAGGGTAGAATGACCCCTAATACAAAGAAAACATTGAATGCTCTCATAAAAGAGTGTTTAATGTGTACTCTTTTTCCTTGCAGAAATGAAGAATTTTAAGTTAATGATGAGAAGGTGAAATTTATTGTAAAGTTGAGGAAGAAGACACACTTGCAATTAGTGGGATATAAGTGGGTTGCCTTGTAAGCATGTAGCAGTATGTATTACCCCACAACAGAGAGAATATTGTGATGATTTTTACATAGTTGAAACTTATCTAAAGGCATGTAATGTTGTGATACATCCAATGCCTAAAGTGGACTTTGAACCTAAAGATGAAAGTTAGACCATTTTACCATTACATATCAAGAAAAAACTAGAAAGGCCAAAAAGAAATAGAATAAGGCAAGAGGGAGAGAGACTAACAAAAGAGAGTAAGACAAAGAGCAATACTGTTACTTGTAAGAAATGTGGGAAGAAGGAACACAATAAGAGGACTTGTGGTGATACTAGTAACTAAGTATTCATGATTATTAAAGAACAAGTTACAATTTGGATTATTTAATGCAGGGTACTAATCAACGTAGAGGTAGGAGAAGGCTAGAAGGGTTTGTAACCTCAAGTCATCAATCTCAATGAGGGGCTAGCAGCAGCCAACATGAGACATCTTGAAACTAGTTTGGAATAAGGACTTTCCACTTTTTGTATAGTTTTTTTTGTTGATCATACAATTTTTTTTTTTGCAATGTAAATGAAGAAATACTAATTTTAACATTTTTCATTTGTGCTAATGACACTTGCATATTTTTGGGTGGATGTACTTTTGTATTATAATGCATAATAAACATTAGCATTGTGATGTTTAAGTACATTGACATTAAATTACCGTATTTACAATATATAATTACCATAATTTGGAATATTTTGTAAATGAATTAATGTTTGTGTGCTTGGTTGGTTTGAACTTGTTTGTTTATGTCAAAATTTCTCTTATTAGATTGAACCTGTAACATTGATGGACATTTTTTAAGAATTCAATCTAAATTATTACATTATTTAGTCCTTGCGTATTCAATCTATCACACTGTTTAGTCCCTGCATATTCAAACTATTACATTAGTTAGTTCATGCACATACAGACTATTACATTACTTAGTCCTTATAAATATAAACTAATGGACTACTGAATGCTTACTTTGTCACTCTAAATATTAACCATTTCCATCACAAAATAATACCATTCATTGCAAAACTAAACTAAATAACAAAAAAAATGTTATTAAATCGTTTTATAAAAACACAAAACTACCATTTTCTTCCATTTAATGGAAAAATTCATCACAATCGGTGTCCATATTCATTACAACCAAAATCCACCATAACTTAGACATTTCTACCTACCGCCCTATCCTCATCCTATTAACTTAGACATTTCTACCTACCTCCTCATCCTCATGCTATTAACTTAGACATTTCTACCTACCTCCTCATCCTTATCTCATACCTATTACATTCCATTTCATAACTTTACCCCATATTAATTCTAAATCTTCAGTGATAACACCAATAGAACAACAAAAAAATCACCAACATAATATCAATGCAGCTATCAAAGAAGTCCTCGAGTAGTTCAATTCATCCTCCATGGTCTGTATATTTAACAACATTCTCAAATTATCTTTTTTAAGCTACACAACTTCATCTTTCATAACTTCCAAATCAACTGTTAAATCTACTTGTCTCTATCTAAGTGGTGGGCTATTTACACTTTTTGTTCCTACATAGCTGAATGTCATAGTTACCGTGCACCATCCTAACCACCATCCACAAACCCCATTGACACAAGAGTAATAAAGTTTGTTTGGATTCTCCATCGACTCAAAAAATTTTATGGCACACCTCTTCCCACATGCACACAACTTGTTACGATACCTTCCTTTCCTTTCATCTCTAACAATATTTGTGCTTCCACCAAACATCGTGCCTTCATTATTTCAGCTCACACAACTCCCTCCTCAGCACATTTCAATTTTTTTAGTGTTATAGCTCGCAACTCATTCCAATTTTTTCACTTTGAAGCCCTAATTAATATTCTTGATTTCTAATAATTTCCCTCCATTAATAAGCTTTGATGTCTCAAAAGGGTATTTTTGTCATTTAAAAAAAACTCAACTTATTTTGACTAGATTTCCTTTGATTAATGGTATATGCTCTATTTTAATTAGGAAGGACTAAACAATGTAACGAAGCAAACATCAAGGGGTTTTAAGTATAATTTTGAATCATAAGGGATGATTTAGTTAAATATATCAAATATCAAAGGATTTATAGTAATTATCTCTTAATTAAATGACATATGTGAGCATGTCCCACACATATGTATATAATAGGTAGGTGCCATATTATAAAACATAGTTTGGTGAAATTGATATTCCAAGTTGGGGCCAAGGATGATCTTATCCTATTAATTCCCAAGTCTAATGGGCTGGTGGGTTTTCTCCGTTCCATGGTGCTCTGTGCCAACAAGTTTTGGGCTCTGTTTCTCCTGAAAACGAAGCCTGTATATAAGAAAAACTCTTAGTCAGTCTGTTTGTACCTTTTCAATGCCTATCTTAATTTTCAATTATGGGTCAAATATTGTTGGCTTTGTTTGTCCATACTATACTCGCCACTAAAACAATATTTCATGTCATCAAAGAAAATTAAAAAAAAAAAATTGTCATGCTAGGAAAGAAAATGTTTAATAGTATATATTAATTTCACTATTTCATCCTTAGTAATTTTTGAACTTATTTATTGGATTATAACATCATTGATTTTGTGTGTAAATCATTTATTTTAATTAAATTAAAAAAATGTTAGCGAAGTATTAGCACATAATTGTTAATGATTGCAATGAAGGACAACACTTTTTTCCCCCCCAAAACTTCCCCTGTTATTTCATAACGAGAGTGCTCTAATTGGAAAAGTAAATATAAAAGTTATGGCAGGTAAAAAGTGCCGTTGCTTCTCGTGTTTTCCATTGGCGTTGGTGCAGGGAAATTATAGTAATTCTACCCAAAATATTAAACGATTATGGTAGTACAATACTTTTATTGTCTTCCCTTTCCGAGAAATAACAAAATGACCGAAGTGCAAACCTCCATCCTAGCAGTAGAAAAAAAAATAAATAAATAAAAGAAAGGATTCATTACTGCTATAACTCATAAGAGAGGCGCGGCAAGAAAAGGGACTTCTGTTCTTCGTGGAAGGCTACAAGGATTTACATTCAGTGGTTAGTGGAGCTCAAAACTTTTCTTTCTTTTTCTCTTTAATTTGTTGCATATCTTTGGTTAATAATTAAGTATATGCTCAGTGGTATTTTGGCCTGGATTAATGGGTTTGTTAGTAGTTGGGTTCTCATCTTATTATTAAATTTATGTGTGTCATCTAGTTTCTCTGTCTATGTCATGTTTGATCGTTCATTTTCCACCATTTTGCTTTTCAAATATTGCATGCCTTAAGATTTTATTATTAACCCAATTTGTTTTATATTTTTGGGATTTATTTGAGGATTTTTTTTTTATTGACTCAATTATCTCAATTGGAAGACAAAAGAAATAACCTTATGTGTATAGGTAATTTTCACTTCTGTGTAAACTGTCATAAAGCTGCACAAGGTTTGCCAGGTATTTTGGAGGTTTATTTTCTTTTCCTCACTTATGTGATCTTTGGCTTCAGGAAGATTTTCTGACAATTAAATTGGTTTTTTATGCCCTCAGAGATAGCCTATTATGTCTGTCTTTCAATGTTAATTCTGCGAATTGCTGGTAAGTCTAGCTTGATGATAGTTCTAGTCCTTTAAATCAATCATGCAGCTTTCCTATTTTTTAATTGTATCACCATTATTTGTGATTTTGAGTCTACAGTTGAGGATCCCTTACTGTTAAGTGTTCTTTGTTGTGTCAAATGAGAACAGTTATTTTTATTGTTCTGTTAGATAAACATCTCTTGAGTGTAGATCTTTACATCTCGCGGGAGTAAGGTTAGCATTGAAATAGATGGATGAAGTTTTCTTAGAGTCTGTTCATGCGAACTTTTCTTTCAGAAAATATAATAAAAAATAAAATAAAATAAGGGGTTTTAGGAAGTTTTTATTTTTGTCAAGGTTTGTGCTTGAGCATGCACTTTTGGATTGTAAGCTCATTAAATGCCTGATTGTTTACATAAAATTTTCAGCACAAAATGCCATAATGTTGAAATTCTTCCTTTTGGTGGTTTTCAGCGATCTTTTATCCTGGGTAGACTTCTCGTGTTCCACTTCTCTTTTTCCACTCATCCGCAAGCTCCAGTTGTGTAAAAAGACCTGGAAGTTGAGAATCCTTAAAATTTTATGCCTTCAGTGCTTGAATGTTATCCGTTGTCCTTACTCTTTTTAATAGCTTTAACTATTATTAGTTTACATAGGTTCTAGTTGTTTTTATTATTAATTTTCTGTTTGTCATTTGTGATGTTAAGGCAGTACTCTATGTTTCCATGTTAAAATGGGAAGTTCATATGCAAATCATATAACATTCTTTTGCAACTTTAAATGAAGCTGTTTCCCGTGCATGTGATACTCATGGTGTTGCTGAAATAAATTTCAGATGGAAGAACAAAACCCTCAACATGGGCAAATTATTGAAATAAGCGTTTGCAGAACTGGGGGAAATAAGATATGTGGAGAAGCACCTTGTGGATTATTAGATGTTGGAGCCTAGTCCACAGATGCCCAAGAACGATCAGCTCTATGCACACACTCTTGATGGCAGTTGCACTTTGTGTAGTCTTTATGAGTGTTGAAGTAGCTGGTGGCATCAAAGCCAATAGTCTTGCAATTTTGACTGATGCTGCCCATTTACTTTAAGATGTTGTGGCCTTTGCCATTTCCTTGTTCTCTTTGTGGCCAGCTGGCTGGAAAGCTACACCACAACAGTCATATGGATTTTTTCGGATTGAGATTCTTGGTACTCTGGTTTCCATACAGCTTATATGGTTGCTTGCAGGGATTTTAGTAAATGAAGCTATTGTTAGGCTTATTAATGATACAGGTGATGTAGATGGCTTTATAATGTTTTTAGTTGCTGCATTTGGCCTCGTTGTGAATACCACCATGGCTCTTTTATTGGGTCATGATCATGGGCATCACCATGATGATCACGATCAGGGGATGGGCCATAGCAAGAAAATTACCGTCCACCACCATCACCATGACGGGCAACCAAAAGATGAACACCATCATCCAGAGGAGCACTCCAAAAATGAGCACCATCCCACTTCCGAAGAAAATGTTCCATTCCTGGATAAATGAAAAGGCAGGCAAGGAAAAAAAGCAATGGAATATAAATGTATAAGGAGCATATCTACATGTACTTGGGGATTCAATCCAGAGTATTAGGGTAACGATTGGAGGTGCTATCATATGGTGGAAGCCTGAGTGGAAGATATTTGATCTGATCTGCACCCTGATTTTTTCTGTTGTAGTTTTGGATACAACGATCAAAATGCTGTGAAATATACTTGAAATCTTGATGGAGTGAACTCCGCAAGAGATAGATGCAACAAAGTTAGAAAATGGATTGTTGGAGATGGAGGAAGTGGCGGCCATTCACGAGCTGCATATATGGGCCATCACAGTGGGGAAGGTCCTCTTGGCTTGTCATGTGAAAATCAGACCAGAAGCAAATGAAGACATGGTTCCAGACAAAGTGATAGAGTACATCAGAAGGGAGTACAATATTAGTCATGTTACCATCCAGATAGAGCGTTAGTGGAGGCAATGGATAGACTGTTGTATTTGGGGCCTTTTGTTCTGAAACTTCCAATTTTTCTATCATGTGGGTGCAAATAATCTTTGTATCGACAGCTTTCAAATGTTGAGCTTTAAAAATTTATAGTTATGCACATTTGCACGGCTGTTTCTAGTTCATCAAATATCCTGAATTTGCAATTTAAGAGTTTATCCAGATCGAGTTGCTTCAGTCTTTGCTTTTGCTTCATCTCATTCAAGTTACCAAATAATCGTCACATTTGCATGCATCATTCAGACTATAGGAAGTTTTTCGTCGGGCTAGGCAAGGAAATTGCTTTTTCTTCGTATTGGTTTCATGCATGTAATAGCAATATGACTAGGAGTTGCAGTATACCGCTTATAATTTCGAAGTGACAGGAAACGTTGGGTTTAAATTACAGCTGGGAGTAGGATTTATTATTATTATATGAAGGAACTTGTGGGTATTATCTAGCATAATTCTTTTTTTTTTTTTAAACCAATCAAGCAGGTTTATTAATGTCTAATGAATTTATGAAAATATATTTAGACTCAGAATAATAAAAAAGAACGCTTTCGTATAATTTGTCGCATGGAAGCATGATGTCTGGATGTGGGAGCACTGTTATGATCAAATTTAAACGAATGAGATTTGCTGCAATCTTTTACAGGGAAAATGATGGGAAGGACTCAGTGAATTAACTTGGATGGCAGAAAGATCCCGTGAAGGATTACTGGAGAGAAGCTTCTTGCCAATGTGAAGTTGTGAGGTGAGAGGATAAGGTTCAAGGGCCTAATGGGTAAGTAGAAATCTCATTGTTTATTTTTTCCCCCCTTCTTGTGGTCTGTAGGTGGAATAGAGTTAATCAGAGCTACAGGACAAGGAGAATCCCATTGGTTATGTTGGGTGGCGTAAGGTATGCCATAGTTTGAAAGGAGGAAAATAGAAGCCTTAGCTTAGAATGGATAAGATTCTTGAACGTTGTCAAAAAAACATTTTGGTGTTTTCAAGCAGCAAGGAATTTTATTAAATTGCATTTGTCTTCTTTGTAAATACTTTGAGTTTCATGTATCTGTTTTCAACACTACTGATCTATTTGATTCCTTCTGCTTCTGGTGATGTAGAGAGGAGGCAACAACCGTGTGAGAAGATCATTTGGAAGGGTTTTTATCTTAAAGGAAAAGAACACATATACGCCTTATAAGACAATGTTGAAGCTATTGAAGTGTGAAAGGTCTGATGTCAACCTTAATGTTATTTATTTATTTATCTACTTTTTTTTTTAAAAAAAAAAAGATGGCTCTTTAAAATTGAGACATGGTGCCTTGATCTCAAGGCAATCCCCCCGTGAAGGGAAGCTGTAAATTCAGTGTTTGTTTCATGAATTTCCTAATAGTTTACACATTACAACTCATGTGTAGTATAATTGGATGGTGGGTTTTGTAGAGATCAATAATGGATGAACAGAAATAGGATTGACATAGTCGTATCCATTTGTGCTTGCTTTCCCTTGGGGACAAAGCTTTCCTCCCGACACATTTAATGAAAATCTTGCCATCATCTAAGGGCATACTACCCTACCAATATTTTCCATTATTCAGAACCAAATCAACTCTCAAAAACCAACCATTTCTATATCTATGGATAAAAAAGATGAAACAAACGATAGGTGTATTTTGGGTTTAACCATGTTTAGCCTATCGTGTGAATGTCAAATGCCTATACATTAATATTGTATTTGTAGATATGGTTTAGTGTTAGGTCATTGTTAGGGCTCACTGTCTTGAAGACGATTTTACAATATTAACGAGGACAACTTCGTGGGGTGGGGAATGAGAAACATGAGGCATACCTATGGGAAAAGAAATTCCCAAGAAAAATATGTTGTTATAGCAATAGAGTACAAGCTAAAGATATTTATATAGTTGAAACCAAATCAAGATGGCCCAATACACAAAATGGACATTGCATATGTTTTTCATATTTCGATAGTCTTCCATAGCATAGCTGTATTCTAATAGATTGGACACTCCAGCACTTGATTACATCTTAACTAAATCCATTGGAAATGCATGTTGTAGTTCACTAAGGCTTTAAATTATCATAGGTTGTCAAGAGTTGAGGGTTATTCATTTCAAATTGAATTGAAAAGAATTGAATTTAAATTTTATAAAATACAAACTAAATTGTACTAAATAAATATATAAATTGAATTGAATCAAATTGATTTAATTTGATTTAATTATAATTCAATTTAATTTGAATTAATTTTTTTAAAAAAATAAATTACAATATAAATAATAGTTCTTTTTATATATTTCCAATATTTTTAATATAAATAATGAATTTTAAATAGTATTGAACCATCTTAGTGTGATTTTATATAGATTCAATTTATTTTAGTTTGATTTTAAATAAATTTAGTTTGATTCGATTCAAACAAAATTTTTATCGAGAAATTAAAACAAACTAAATTAATTAATATTTTTTAAAAAAATTGAATCAAATTAAATTTATATTTAAATTGAATTAAATCGACCAAACAACTTTAATTCGGTCAATTTTTAATTTTCATTGATTTATGCTCATCCCTGGTTAAGAGAAAAGGAAACACTATAGTGGTAAGTGGGCAATAGGTTGCAAAACTTTCAAATAATTTCATTAACCTATTAAATGTGAGTAAATTAGATGAAGTTACTGAATGAAATATGAACAAAAGTTAATATTTGAATTTTTTTTTGAGTTATTTTATTATGTAACTAATGAGAATTAATAAAGATTAAAATTTTATTTTAAAAAATTTTTAAATTAGAGATTTTATAGTGAAATGTAAAAATTTTAAAAAAATTATATTCATTAATGAAAGTGATAGTTTTTTGTATGAATCAAATTTGATTAAAAGTTATTTGAATCCTACCTAACCTAAAAATAAATTAGAGATAATTAAAGTTTGAAATAATCTAAAGATTAATTCTATTCTAATCCAATTAATTGATCTAAATTTGACTCAATTTTAACTATTAAAATATTTTATTTTAAAATTTTAAAATAACACCTCATTTATCTAAATAAAAATTAAAATTATGAGTGATCCAAATCAACTTAATCTATTTTTTTTTTAAAATCAAGATTTCTATTGATACTTTGATCAAATGATTCTATCTAATCTATCCACATTCTAACATAATTCAATTTAAATACATTTACAAAAATAATTTCACTTAAAATTAATTCAATATAAATTCATTCAATTCAACTCATTTGCAACCTTTAAACATTTCATTTTAAATTGTTTTTTTTTACTCTCCTTAACTTTATTTTTTATTCTGACAAAACTTCTATTTAAGTGGAGAATGTGGATTGGCCGTTAAAATTCATTGTGTAGTTTAAAATATATCTATTGGTTATTGACTATATAATTTTTACCCATGAGGAAAAAAATATTGTACAATTTAATTTATTGAATTATTATTAAAATTATAATTAGATTTAATTAAACAAAATTCTGATTTTAAATGATTATTATACTATTTTAATTTTTTTTTACAAAATAAATCAATGCAAGATTAAAAGACTTTTAATGTCATTGTGTTTTCAGTTTTTTATATCAAATTTTAGAAAAAAAATTAGAAATTATTATTGTCTAATTCTTTTTCATATTTATCTATAAATGTTTAAAAAATAAAAAACTAAAATTAAGTTTTTAAAAACTTTTTTTACTTTAAAAAGAAAAATATAAAATGATACAAAACCAAATCTAATTTTTCATACATTATTAAAAGTGAAACTTATAATGTTTTCAGCTTAATTAAATGGATTTCGTCACTTAAAGGATTTGCACGAGAGTGTGTTAGAATAAGTTAAAAAATAAAATGTAAATAGAGATTCAAGAATTAACCTTGTTTATGAGTTTTTTTTTATGTAAATGAAAGTAAATAAAGATTAAAAGTTTACATTTATTTATTTCTAAGGGTTATTTGAGATGATTGATCAATATAGTTGATAGCTGATAGTTGGTAGTTTATAAATCTAATTTTTCATACATTACTAAAAGTGAAACTTATAATATCTACAACTTAATTAAATGAATTTCATCACTTAAAAGGCTTGCATGGGAGTATGTTAAAATGAATTAAAAAATAAAATGTAAATGGAGATTCAAGAATTAACCTTATTTAAGAGTTTTTTTTTTTATTGTAAATGAGAGTAAATAAAGATTAAAAATTTATATTCATTTTATTTCTAAGGGTTATTTGGGATAGTTGACCGATATAGATTATAGTTGATAACGATTACTGATAGTTAGTAGCTAATAACAATTTAATATTCAGTGTTTGATAAATTATATTTAGTTGTTGTTATTAATTCATAAAATGACTAATAAGGGCATATTATTAATATTTGATATATTAAATTAAATAAATTAAAATATAATAAAATAATATATTTTTTTACATATGCTCGTAAAGTATAATTTCAAAATTTAAAATACTATAATTATTAATTTGTATTTGTGAAATCTTAATAATTATTTCTTGATAATGTTAATCAATATATGTTAATATATTTTTAGTAATAGTAATATCTTAAATATAATTTTTTTTGTAAAACTTATGTATAATAATTTAAATAAATTATCTTTTATATAAAATAATTATAATATTATATTCATAGTTGTTACTGAAATAATTGCAGAATAATAATCGACTAAGGGTGATTTTGACTTTTTTTTATTAAAACAGCAGAAATTCAAAAAAAAATTAAATAAAAGTTGATAAAAATTGCAATTGATTAAAATTATTATTTTATATAGTTTAACAAACACGTATTCATTAGCTGTTTAGTGAAAACTTTTACCTACTACATATATCAACTATACCAAACACTTTTAAATATTTATTTTTTTGAACTTCTAAATTGAAAGTTAAAAAATGAAATGAAAAGATTTTAAATAATTCACATCCATTAACTTTATTTAAAAAACACTCAAATAAAATAAAATAAATTAATTTTAATTACATTTCATTCAATAACTTTTAATTACTCTCTTTTAACATCTTTTTTCACTCTTAAAAAAACTCTTATATAGTACCTAAAATTTAGTTACTAAATGGGATGCATCATCTGTGTGCCTAAAATAATTGGCCAACTTAAAATGAACTAATGCAAATTTATGATGTGGTAAAAGTATAATTCAAATTTAATTCTATTGTTAATTATTAATATTCCCAAATTATATTTTTACAATTTTCAGAGATTGGATATAAAAATTATCTTTTATGAAAATAATAATGAGGACACCCACTTGTTGCATAAGCATCTGATGGGCAAATAATAAGAAAAAGAAAACTCACCAAGGCTGAAAGAGAAATGGCAGCAAGTGGCAAAAACTCCAAGGATATACCCTAAATAAGACTATGAGGCGTTAGTCACAATCGTGCTGCTGGAAACCATGTGCAAGGGTAAAAAAAAAAAAAACAGAACAGCATAGTAAAATAGACCTTCTGATGCCTCCTCACCCTCGCCCCCGCCAACCCCCAAAAAAAAAAAAAAATCACAGGGAAGCTGAGTAGTAATGTGGTGGAAAAGAAAAGACTAATCATCATCAGACTCCGTGGTGGTGACGCAATCCATAGAAGAACAAGGGAAGAAGAAGAGGACTTTCCACAGCCTTTTTTTGTAATATTTTTTATTTGGTGTACGCTTAAGAAGAGCCCACACCTGCCTGTCCCCGCTGCCGGACAAAACTGCCACCGCAATAATGCTTGGGACCTTGTAAACCAGACAACTCTCTTGCTACCTCTCTACCACCTCTCTCTATTTACATTCACTAGCAGTAACATATTTTCTATCTTTCCCACTCGGTTGTTTTTTCACCGTTGGTTTTATTTTCTTTATTTTTTTATTACTAGTACTCATCTTGCGCTCCATTATTTGATTTATCTCTTCTACTGTGGAGTTCTTGAGAGCATTTAATATTATTCTATTTGAGAGTATCACCAGCATCAGAAAACAAAGGAATAATATATTTTGTGTATGGGGTCTCTTCCTTCTGCTTCTTCGGTCTTACATTTATTACTGGTGTTGGTTCTGTTAGTATCACTAGTATATGGAATGGAATGTTGGTAACTGAGTGAGAGAGAGAAAGAGAGAGAGAATTTAAGACTCATCATCCTTTGCAACACTAAGCTGTAGTAATGGAGAGGCTTCTTCAAGGCCCCATTGATCCTTATAATGGAGTATGTTACTTTGCTCGTTTTAGTACTTGTCTTAAATTTGGCTTTCTCTCTCTTCCAACTCCTTTACTAGAACCCATAAATTAAATGGACTTGCATTTTACTTCTTGTGTCTTTGCATTCAATGCTGTGTTGTTTTTCTGGAAATGTTAATATCTGCTACGGCTCTATCTCCTTTTAACATTCTATTCTCATTCTTTTTTTGTTCTTCCTCTTTCTCTTTTCAGACTCTCAATATTCCTCCATCCCAATAATTTCCCTTCTTTCCTGTCTCTTCTTCACAATTTATCTTCTTCTGTGTTATTGTTGTGTTATTTTTTGCAGTTCTTTGGTGAACATGTGCATCTGGATGTGGAATGCTTACAAGGAGGATTTTTCAACACGCAAGAAAGTTTGAGATTTGAAGAAGAACAAGAACCACACTTCTTAATGCCAAGTTTGGAAGACAAAATGCCTTTTCTTCAAATGCTACAAAGTGTAGAATCCCCACCTTTTTTTCCCTTCAAAGAACCGAACTTTCAGACACTACTCAAACTCCAACACCTCAAAAGGCCGTGGGATATGAACACCAACCCTTACATCACTGAAACAGAAACCCAAGTGCAAGCCATGGAACTTGAGAATTGTGTCACTCATTATGAAATAATTGCTGATTTGCACTCACCAGTCAAATCTGAAACCAAAGACCTTCAAAACCCACATTCTTCAATTTCTTATTTTGAAAGCTTAAGCCCTGAGCGTAACCAAAACCAAAGACAATCCAAACCCAACTCTTCAGTCTCTTCGTTTCCGTTATGGACTCATCACCCAGAAACCATTCTCAACGACACTCACTTTTCCAAATCTTCTCCTGTAGCCCCTAGAGAACGCAGGAAGCGAAAGCGGATAAGGGCAACCAAGAACAAAGAAGAAGTTGAAAGCCAGCGCATGACTCACATTGCCGTCGAGCGCAACCGCCGTCGCCAAATGAACGACCACCTTAACTCCCTCCGCTCCCTCATGCCCCCCTCCTACGTTCAAAGGGTAATCAAATACATCCAATCTTTATTCATTTATCTTGCTTAATTAACAGTATAAAAATAGAATCTTTATTTTCTTGAAACGGCATTCACCCTTTTGTTTGGTGGGTTATAATTAAAGGGTGACCAAGCGTCGATTATAGGAGGTGCAATAGACTTCGTGAAGGAACTAGAGCAGCTTCTACACTCTTTAGTAGTTCAAAAGAGAATGAAAAAAGCCAAAGCAGTAGCCACCATGGGCATTTCACCAGACGGATTGTTGACTCCGCCGCCGGCGTGTAAAATCCAAGGGCAAAGCGGTGATTATGAAGAGAAAGAAGCAAAGGTGAAGATAAAATCAGAGGCGGCGGAGATGGAGGTTACGGCCATACAAAACCATGTAAATTTGAAGATTGAATGCGAAAGGAACCCAGGCCAGTTGTTGCAAGCCATCGTTGCATTGGAGGATCTTAGGCTCACTGTTTTGCACCTTAACATCACTTCCTCTGAATCTACAGTTCTTTACTCCTTCAATCTGAAGGTACGTCACATGATTATATTTTGCTTTTTGGTCAACCATTTTGACTTCAACGTTGCGGAACCCCATTCTTATTCTTTTATATTTTTTTTTGTTGAGTTTTATTTTTTAATGTAATTTTTTTTTTTTAATTTATTTGGTTGGTAAAATGGTAGATAGAGGATGAGTGTAAGCTAGAATCAGCCGATGAGGTAGCAGCAACAGTTTATCGAATATTCAACGGTATCAACAGCAGCTGATTGGTCATGCTAATACGCAAAGAAATGGATAGATTCCCTTGACAGGGTCGAGAGAAGAGAAGGCATGAAGGTGGAGATGGTAGATAGGTAACCAAAATCTGAAATGGGTTAGCTCCATTTTCCATAATCTCCAAATGCACAGGGTGGATGATGTTTACTGCTCAACGTAAAAGAGCTCCCCATGTTAATTTATTATGTCCATTGCTGGAAGCTAGATAATATCAGAACATGGGGTCGTGAAATTGGGGTTTGGGATGGTGGGTGGGGTCAAGATTGCCTGGTCAATGAGAGTAATATAGCTACATATTATTGTGATGCATCTCTTTTTATATTGACTTTGGTATGTCCTTATTTGTATGTATGGATATGAATGTTTCATCACCATGTTCTGCTATTCTTTTTTTTTTTTTGAACAAAATTTGTTTTTGTACCCTCCCTTTCAGCTTCAGCTGCGTTTTTGGTACGATATACAAGTCCCTATTTTCATCCTTTTGCCCTTTGGGTTCCAAAAGAAATTCAATTTGTCAAAATGAAAAATGAAAAATGGTTTTTTTTTTTTTTTGGTTGACAAAATAATATTACATTTCATCAGAAAAAGGAATTGTTTGAGGGAAAGAAAAAGGCGGTTTTAATTTTTCAAAGATTTGTATTGGGAGACACGAGAGAGAAAGGTCAAGTGGCAGAAAAAAGAAAGGGGAGTTGCTAGGAAAAGATCTGATCGATATGCTGAATCCCAACGATCTGCACTTGTAGCTGACACTCTTTAAATGTTTGCAGTCCGATGCATAGCCAAACTAGCCCTACCTTGTTTCACCAACCTCTTTGTTATCGAAAATTTGAATTTGTTAGAAGGCACTTGATGTTTTCCCTTTATTTTCAATAACAAAGATCAACAAAGACCAAAATTAGCCAGTATACTAATTTAGCACTCAGTCATAAATAATGGTCATCATAGTCGTTGATATAATTTAGCCAATTATACTAACACCTCATTGATACATGGCTTCTTAACATTGAACTGTATGAAAGAAGTAAAACAAAAGCGCAGATCGGAGTGACGTTGCGGAGAGGAATGGTGGCCGATGCGAATGGGCAAAGTCAAGGGGCAAGGGGAAAAGGGGTCACCCACGTTCCAAGTCTCTGGAAATAGTCATATGGTTCAGACACAGAAGCAGCAGCTATAACAGCACACATCCCCATGTGTTGAAGATGAAAAAAAAAGCATCACGAACTTCGTCTGGTTAGGGACATGTCATCTTCCTTTCGCTTGCCCTGCTGCTGGCTTTTCTTTTTTTTTTTTTTTTTTTCCCTTGCTCTTCCCAGTCTCTTCTTTTCATATCCCTATTATTTATTTATTTCCTTACTGCTGGCGATGGACAAGGACCTCACTCGCAATGCCAGAGCGTAGCGTTAGCAGATTATTTTTTTCTTTTGGTTTTTTTAGAAGAGATACGTTTTGAAATTTTGAGCCACCTCAGCTGCATGATTAGAATTTTGTTTTTACTACCATAACATTGAACATTTTTTGTCTCCTATCTTTCTGTCCACTTAAAATCAAACACAGTTTTTGTTTTTTACGTCCACAACGTTGAACATTAACTCTTTTCTTCTTTCTTTTTTTTTTTTCCCTCCAATATTCTGTCTACTTATTATTTGGAGTGCAAATAAGCTCAAGTAATTCGCCTAATTATTTGATATTAATTTAAAATATTTAAGTTTAATTAAATTTAGTTGAGTTGAAGTTAACTTCAATTTAAACTTATGAAATAAGTTGTAACTAAACATTTATTAAGTGTACAAAGAGAGAAATCCATGAGACTAACATAGTAGAAAATTAAGCTAATCTTTGAAGCGATCAAACAAAGAATAATTCAATTAATTTCCAACTTATCCCTCAATAAAAAAAAAAAAAAAAGAAACAAAAAGATCCTTGGGGAGGTCGCTACTAGCCACCAATCTTGATAATGACGGATCCAAAAGCTCCACATTGGGTTCCGCGTTGTTTCGAATAAGGGGCTGTTTCATTCATTTCTTACTTCCATATTAGCTTCGGCAGTATAGTACTATATATATTTAAATTTTTTGGAGTCAATTAATTTAAAAAATTGATGGAATTAATTAATTTGATTTCATAAATTATTTTTTTTTAAAAATAAATATTTATATAATATTTAAATTTTTAACAAATTATAAAAATAATATAATATAATAAAATAATAATATAATTTTTAGAGCTATTTTTAATATTTAAAATTTAAGTAAATTCGTAAATTTTTTATAAAATAACATAGTTCTAGATTAAATTGGTTTAATTTAATTTTTTATTTTGATTTTTTTATTTTAATTAATTTTTAACTAATTAGTTTTTTTTGCTTCTAATCAAATTGAATGACTAGTTGATTTTTAATTTTTATTATTGGTTTGACTTAATTCTAAAACATCAATAAATATATCATTGTAGTTATTGATTATTCTCATTTTTATATTTGTATCAAGATGTATCGGTTTTAATACATTAATGAGATTCATATTTTCTTTAAAAAATAAAATTAATATTATAAAATATAAAAATACCTCAATAAAGTTATAAAAGCATCTTAATCAATGATTTTTAATATAAAAATTAAAAGTATTTTGAAAATTAAAAATTTTAAGATAAAATATAAATTAAAATTGCTGCCTTGATTATTTCATTTTAATTTCAATCTATTTTAAAACTGATTTTAGTTGGCAATCTTTTCTGTTCTCACTCTACAAACCAGTGCTCACCCAACAAACTAGCATCTATATGATATTATATTTATTTTTTTCAGAATAATAAAAAATATTTTTATTTATAAATAATCCTAAGAAATCTATACAAAAAATAATTTTATGGTATAAAGTATCAATATAAAATAAAATCCTTAATACTATTAATAACTGCACATTGACTCAACTTCGAATCATAGTTTTATTTTCATCATAAATTTTTTAGATAATTCTATATATTTATTAATAATGAACATCTCCACCAGATATTGTGCTATAATGCGATATAAACTGAAACTCATATAATACTTTAAAGCATATTTGAGAGACAATACATAAGAATATATTATTAAATCATCAATTTCAATTCACTAAAATTCTAAAATAAAATTCTCACAAAATGAGACAAAATAATAAATATAAAATAAAACTCTTAAAAGAAAGATAAAACAAAATAAAAACTAACAAATATAGTAAAATAACACACTTTATTAAAAAAAGAAATTTGCTGCTAGTATATACCGACGGTAGATGTAAAATATTATAAAAAATCTTATTTTCATAAAAAAAAAAAAAAAAGACATTATATTTCTATATAATGAAAGATCCCTTCAACCGATTCTTCCTTCTGTTTTTCTCACTCTTTCAAACAAATGTTAGAATGCCTACTTCAGTTAAAATTGACATGCCATTTTTATATACTTGTGTGTTATGTGTGTGCATATATGCCTCTAATTGAAGTTGGAGATTGCAACCCATGAAACCTTCAAAATGACTTTGACACTTTAATTTAAACATTTCTCTTTGAAAGTAGCCGTTTTAATCTCAACGGTGAAAAGTGGAAAACTGATTTGTATCAGAAGAAATTACCATACTTTTTGTGGCACTTTTTATTTATTTTACTAACATCTGAAAAGGTAAAGAAGAATTACTCTACTCTTTTCCATTTCCAAAGAAAAAGAATAGAAGAAGTTAATGAACGAGACAAAAGTACTCCAACCAGTCACTCATAACTCACTTGAAATTTCCTTGAAGATACCCATTTTCCACCTCATTCATCACCGACAATACATGATGATTGATTCTAACCAACATAATAATTTCTGGTATCTTAACTGATAATAATTAGCTAATTATATGACAGACAAAAATATTGACATCTTAACAGAAGGTCCTGAAAAATTATTGGTCAAAATATAAATATTTTAATTTTTTTAAATGAGAAACAAAATAGTTTTTTAGATTAAATTTGAGAGGTGAAATTATGATTATTTTTTATTTGTCATTTTATTAGAAATTTTAATTTATTTGTTATTTTAATACATATTTTATAATAAAAATTATCAATATATCAATCCACTTTTATATGACTCAAATATGAGCCAAACAAGTGAATATTATAATGCTATATATGATATTATATGGCAAGATTATACTAATATAATTTTTATATATTTATATAATAATTTTATTAATATATATAATTTATTTATTATTTTTAATAATTTTTATTATAAATAAATATATATATAATATCGCCGTATCATAATCTCATGTAGGAGAACTGCCAACAAAGTAAAACAATATAAAGATCGTAAGTATTTCTTCTTCGAAGATGATGATGATTTTTGTGCTTTTGACTGTTCGAAAAGTCAAAGCAAATGTCAACCAGAGAATTTTTATTAGGTGTAGGGCTTTTGTTTTGTCCCGTCAATCACGCATTCGTTTGACTGCGCCTGTGAGACACTCAGCTTTACAGAGTATCAATATAAAATAAAATCTTTAATACTATTAATAACTCAACTTCGAATCATAATTTTATTTTTAATATAATTTTTTTATAATTCTATATATTTATTTATTATAGATATTTTTATCAGATATTATGTTATAACGCAATATAATACGTTAAAATATATTTAAAAAACGATACATAATAATATACTGTCATATATTATTAAATCATCAATTTCAAACCACTAAAATTTTTAAAAAAATAAAATTCTAACAAAATGAGAAAAATAATAAATATAAAATAAAACTCTTAAAAGAGAAATAAAATAAAATAAAAATTAATAAATAAAGTAAAATAACACATTTTATTAAAAAATAAAATTTGACACTGGTACATACTAGCGGTAGATGTAAAATATTATAAATATTTTTTCCCATCTTAACAAAAGGTCCTGAAAAATTATTGGTCAAAATATAAATATTTTAATTTTTTAAATGAGAAACAAAATAGTTTTTTAGATTAAATTTGAGAGGTCAAATTATAATTATTTTTTATTTGTCATTTTATTAAAAATTTTAATTTATTTGTTATTTTAATACATGTTTTATAATAAAAATTATCAATATCTCAATCCACCTTTATATGACTCAAATATGAGCCAAATAAGTAAATATTATAATGCTATATATGATATTATATTGCAAGATTATACTAATATAATTTTTAAATATTTATATAATAATTTTATTAATGTATATAATTTATTTATTATTTTAAATAATTTTTATTATAAATAAATATATATATAATATCACCGTATCATAATCTCATGTAGGAGAACTGCCAACAAAGATCGTAAGTATTTCTTCTTCGAAGATGATGATGATTTTTGTCAACCAGAGAATTTTTTTTAGGTATAGGGCTTTTGTTTTGTCCAGTCAATCACGCATTCGTTTGACTTTGCCTGTGAGACACTCACCTTTACAAATAAAGTAAAATAAATAATGAAGAAAAATAAAAAATAAAAATTAATCATATTTTTTTATTGTTTGAAAATTAAAAAAAAATATTTTTATTTACCTTTAAAACGTAGAAAAAATGTTATAATTAAATGAAATTATGATAAATTTATATTTTTATCATTGATATATTTCTATATTCAAGAAGGAAAATAAATGAAAAAAGTAAATTTTATTTTCTCTCTTTTATTCTTCATTCAGATATAAGAAAAAAAAATTATAAATAAAATAAAATTTATTTTCACTCTATTCTTTCTCTCTAAATATTTATCAAAATATAGGGTTAATAAGCTGCACAATTGTTAATAATAATTAAAAAAAGAATTAATTTTTTCAAAGGTTTTTGGAAATAACCATGATTGCTTTCGGCGTCAGGTGTCCTTAAGTATTGGGTTTCCAGTTGCAAACACCATAGCTAGAATAATTTGATTAGGACTAACTCCTAGGGTTTGCACTTTTCCCATTATTGTAATTTTCTTTTTCTACCACAACAAAAATTACACACCAACAACGTTAGTCAACTAGATTCAATTGAACTGACTGTTATTTAGGAATGTAAACACACTGGGATAAGGGCAATCCGAGTTCAGCCTATTCTTATCTTGTTCAAACTTACTCTAAGATATATATGTGAATTCCAGACTCGTCTTACCTCAGCTCAAACTCTGCTCATGGAAAATTTGAGTCAAATAACTTAGGTTAAGAGTTCCGACGTAATTTATAGTCTTAATTAGAAACAGGAACAAACAAGTCGCTTTTCGGTTAAATTTTGCAAAAATTTGGACATGATTGTACAAGGAGAAAATATAAACCCTCTAATTTCTATTTAGTTTTTGAACTTTTGATTCAACTAAAGAGTATTTATGATATACAAATATTATATATATATATATATATATATTAAATCAGGTTAAATTAAAAATTTATCTCTACATATTCTTTATTTATAATCGAGCAAGAAATTATCCGTTTTATTTCAAATATGGTCAAGTTAGATACTCCATAAAATGAATAAAATGTTCATCCCTAACTATAAACATAATGATTTCCATCTAGAAATAAAAAATATAAAAAAAAAAGAAAAAAAGGAGACAAAGTAAGTAGCTTGGTGGATTTCACTCTCCAAAAATTAAAAAGATTGGAATTACTCTACTGCTTGTTTCTTAAACAAGATGATTACCTAGCAAAACGCTTACTGTATAAATGTTTTGTCTTCATGAGAGTTGACAAGAAAAAAAAAAAAAAAAAAACCTTAAGATCTTCATCCAAGCATCTCGCTGCCTGAATACATGGATATATTTATTTGTTATTAATTAAATTTTGAGAAGTATTCCCATTTGAGCTGAATAAATCTAACAAATTTTGATCATTCACCAGTTCGATACATCACAGTTGTGTTCTATCTTTAACTTTTGTTCGTGGTATCAGAATGATTAGGGCCAATTCAATAAAAGATAAACCCAAAAAAAGGACAAATTAGTCTCGGATTTCAATTTACACCTTGGCTTGGGCCCTTTCCCATTCATTACAAGTTTCAAGACACGTCATTTGTGTCAAATAGCTCTGGTTATTTACATTTTTTTTTTTTTTGAGTTTATGACAAATAGATTTTATTAAAAATTTAAATTATCTAGAGTGTAAACACTTTAAAAAAAAAAGTAAATAGTTCAAATTTGTGCTGAGAAACTTGGTTTCTTTGAGGTCAAAGAAGATATTTTTAAGTACCCATTTTAATTTGAGTGTTTGAGGGAGGAAACAGAGATAACACAATAAAGGGTACTAGCCCCAACCAATCCAATCAAACACCGTTGATTGCCTATCCAACAGCCATGTCAGCTCTATCTAGATGAAAAAGGAATGAGTGGTTCCCTTGCTCCAAACTTGGACCAACTTTCATCTCCACATTAATTCCCAAATCCAATCAACAAAATTATCAAACACCCGCCCAAATTAAACCCACAAAAATTGGGAAAATAAATAAAGAAAAAAAAAAGAATTCATTATATTTTAACATTTCTTTGCATTTGCCCTTTCTCCAGTGTATTAGTCCTTGGCCTTTTAGAATCTCTATTAACCACTAGGGATTCTATCACTATAACCATGGCCTCAACTTCCTCTGCAACCCTATCAATCTCCTCCTCATCAACCCTCGTTGACACCAAGGCTCCTCGCCAATCAGCTGCTGCAGCACCACAATGTATCTCCCTCCCTACCCTTCCTCCTCCTGTCCAGTCTCAGAGCCGCCAATGGAAGGCCACTGCTTACTGTGAGTCACAGCCAGACAATAACATGATCCAATCCCATGTTATACGTACCAAAATGCGACATCTAAAAATCGGCTCTCTTCATTTTCTTCCAGGTCGAAAGTTTGCACGCAATGTTATGGCTATGGCCACAGGTGAGGCTCCAGCTGAAGTTGCTACTACTGAGCTGCCAGAGATTCTCAAGACTACTCTGGAGGCTGTAAGAATTTGTACCATTTATCCTTTTTATTTAGAAGTCATTTTTTTACTGTTTATGCTTAAATATATAGGCAAAAACTTATCTAGAGTAGAAAATTTCTTTTACACATCTTATTAATAGGTAAATAACAATTCAAATAGTCACTAATAATTATTAACTCGCATGTTGCGTAAATTTTTATTTAATATTTTATATAATTTTCATTTAAATTTTTAAATTAATGTTATATTTATCATTAATTTTAAAATATAAATTCATCAAAATATTTTTTATTATTTAATCTTAATAAGTAAAAAAATATTACAATAATTTAATAATTTCATATATTTAATCTTATTATAACCTATATATTATCAAATAAATTAATAATTATTTATAAATATTTTTATGAAAGAATCTAAAAGACATATAGCATTTTATATTATATTATAATAAATTAATTTATATTTTTATAAAATCAATATTCATATATATTAAAATTATGTAAAAAAGATAAAAAAATATTTATGAACTATTTAAATAATCAAGATTTTTAATTTTTATATATAAAAGATTTTGTATTTTTAATAAGCCTAATGAATATTAAATTAATTTTTATTTTAAGAATTTAAGAGTAATACATAAATAATAAAGTACTTAAAAAATTAAAAAATTTTCATCGCATGTCACATGTTAAATCATTATGAATATTTTAAATGGTTGAAAATTTGTTAAAACTGATGTGTCAAGTAACCTGAACAAACTTTCTCTATATAGCTATGTCATTATTAGATTGAAATTATTATAACACTTATATACTTTTTAAATTGAATTTTTATTATTTTGTTTAATTCTTGTTATCATATTTATTAAACCTGTAGGTTCAGTACAGGCAAGTTGTTATATAATAGAAATAGATGACTTTGTTTTGGTGGACAGTGGAATAAAGTTGAAGACAAGTATGCTGTGTCTTCACTTGGAGTGGCTGCTGTAGTTGCTCTTTGGGGCTCCGCTGGGATGATATCGGTGAGGTCTACTTTGATATTATTTTCTCCTTAATTATTACCCTAATGTAATTGAGTTTCTTTGTTCTTTTTTTTTTTTTTTTTTAAGAAGACAAACAGTTTTAAGTGATTATGGATACTTTTTGCACCAGGCAATTGACAGGCTTCCTTTGATTCCTGGCGTTCTTGAGCTTGTTGGAATTGGTTATACCGGAGTAAGTAAAATTTTATTAACTTCGTTCATTTTCATAACTTGGGTAGTTTTGTCTCTAATTTGCTATGCATGGTCTGATTCCTTTTTTTTTAATGCAGTGGTTTGCATACAAGAACCTCATATTCAAACCTGACAGGTACAACTGTTTATTTAACAAAAACGTACTGCTTGATATATTATTCCAGCAAGGAATTCATTTGCATTGAAAGACAAGGTGAAACTGCAGGGAAGCTCTCATCGGGAAAATAAAGATCGCGTACAAAGATATAATTGGAAGCAGCTAAAATTGAGCAAGTTGGGAACCCTCAGCTGCAGTGAGGTAAAGTCTTTAGATCCTCTGGTGCAAAAGGATTTGAATATGCTTCATTTTGTTTGCGTAATAATTACAGTAAGTTTCTAACCAGAGTAAATCCATGTAACGTATGTATGTGTCTCTAAAATAAGACACGTAATCAATTACTCTTGTTTCTCATCATTTTAACGTTATTTGATGCCCATAGTCAGTCACCTTTAATTTTACAGCCAAAACCTCGAGAAGCACTCTCCCTATATATGTATTGAAATTATGTTTATGATTCTCAGTATTTCCTCTTCTGCGTCTATTTGTTGGTCTATCCTATATTTATATTTTGGGATTCAAGAGAGAACTGCTTATAACTTGTTGAAGCTCTCAATTTCAAATGAATCTGCTAAAAGCTGTTGAAGAACATTCACAAACTTGAATATACTGTGTAATCTGAGAAGTCTGGAATATTGAAAGGGCTACTGACCATTTCTAAGGCTTTAGTAGTAACAAGAATGCTAACAACAATTACTTATTATCACTCTCCTCTAATATTTTCATTCTTTGCTTGACTCACATTATCCTTCAACTCTAATACTCTAAAACTTAATTATTTTTTGGGCCTCAAAAATTTCCCATTTAGGGAACCTATTGTGAGAACGAAATTGATAAATTTTTAATTGCTATGATAGATAATATTTAAAATATCAAAATTAAGAGATGATGTGCATCAATCAAATGGTTTGCTAGTATTCCTCTCAATTATGGTTGCTAAAAAAAAAAGTCACTTCGTTTGGAAACACTGAGTTAAGGACATGATTGAGCATACTAAATCAGCAAGCCTATAAACCCCCCCCCCTCCAAAAAAAAAAAAAAGAAATTAATAAATCTTTTTTCCCAGAAAATTCATTAGAGAAAGATCCACAGAGAACAAAAAAATCCCCTTGAGATACAGTAGGAATATTTTCTTAGCTCGGTCAGTTTTCGACCATTTACTTGCATAAAAAAAATCCAATACCCAGTAACATTTCAGCTTTGAGCCAAAGTGAATATCAAGCTTCAGGAAAGAGAGGAACTCTTTAGGAGCTCCACAACCCAGTAGTGATAGGCATAAGCTGCGAAGCTGACAGCCTTAAATCCAGCTACCATTGCCAAATTGATCATTTCATGTTGCATCCGCTCTTTTCCTCCTGGGCTTTGCGTCAGGGAGAGCATATCGACTTGGGATTTGTCCTTTGCAACAGTAAATACCTCAGGTATCATTGGAAGTATTTGCTCCATAACGATTACCTTGCAATCATCTGGAAGAGCATTGTAGCGGTTCTTCAACAACTTCAAGCAATGCTCATCATCCCAGTCATGAGGTATCCACTGCATAACGACCATAAACTCATAATTGGTAATTGGTTTTCAATGAATGCGCTGTTGATTGACAAAATGTTAAACTAAAAAAGCATCAGAATGCAGACTCCAAGCTCAGTTAAATGGAAGTTGAGATTCTATAGTAGAGAATTATCATTTCCATGCTATTTATCAGTTTGCTAAATTTTTAAGGACGGAGCAAATAAACAAAACTTTGTTTGTTGGTTAGTGCAAGTCGATGATGAAAAGGCAGTCAAATTTGTAACTTACCATCAGAATAATGGCATCACCATGTGGAACACTTTCAAACATATCTCCCTGAATATGTTTCACTCCAGCACCATGAATTAACTCTCTTAAGCAAAGCCACTTTTTCAAGTAGATCATAAAAGACCTATCTTGGCAACATGCTGTCCGATCAATCTAGCATCAAGACGAAATTAGGAGTTATATGGACTAATGCCAATGATGGTGGTAGCCAACAGCAACATATTACATGGTAGTTCTGAGTTACAGAAACTAACCAATTCAAGCAGTAGCTTAGTGGCACAAGAGAATGTAATATCAAGCATTGGCATTGAATGGAACCGAGATTAAATGAATGTTTACAATGTGGAAGGCAGGGTATCCAAACTAATTGCTTGTCATTTCTATTTCAAATGCCTTATTAGTATCAAAATAATTCCGAAGTCCCATATACTTTTTCAAAAAACTCATAATCTTTGCACCTCTATAAAGGGCACTTGGATCAATCAAATAGCTCAAAATGTTGTTAAAAAGGAATTGATAATAGGTATCACACCAGGAAAAGGAGGGACATGCTGAATGATGAGGCAAGTCAAAATTGATACCCTTGATGTGAGGGCATTTGGAAGTGATTAAACTAAGGGTCACTCCAATTCCGCCACCCATATCAACCACTTGCTTGAGGTCTTTGAAACCACTGCACTTCTTGATCACCTTCTTAACAATTTGAGTAGTTGGATTGAACATTGCTATGTTGTAAACCTGACCGAATCTGGCATCTCTAGTGAGGTAGTCAAACAACTGAGTGCCATGGACCCTGTTAAATGGGCTTCCTCCTTCAAGAATTGCACCCTTCAATTGAGACCTGAGTACCAGTAGAACAAAGGACTTAGCAGCCAATGCCCACTAAGAAGAGATGCAAAGGTGCATCGTTTTGTCAGTGCACATTAACAATGCATCATATCCCTGTTATTGTGGAGGACTACTCAACTAGCATAGCATATAAATAGGTTAATGACTGATATTGGCAGCAAATTTTAACCTATGATAGAGAAAGCCAAAATTTTTCAAATATGCCAACAAGGCAACTTACACTATCCGCAATTATTATGATTAGTTTAAGAGTTCATGTAACCATCCAATTTCCCAGCCACACTAGTTCCATCAACCCCACTGGAATAACTACCCATTTCACTCATCGTGCTATTGCTAACAGTTAATTAGGATTAGAGACTATTACTGAGTAACATAACGACATCAAAATTGAATGTATTATTTATGTAATGGTCCCAGTTTAATAACCGAATTAAAACATGACAAAAACAAAAATGCATGGAA